>JAJAGP010004922.1:0-40664 GCA_025084515.1 Ancistrus triradiatus | reverse complement strand
AGTTACATTTATTGGCCCGCCAGGGGCCCCAGTATCCAGCCGGGGTCCACAGGGGCCCCATGGGCATCACTTGTCACCTCAGATAGCACCCGGGACCAAGTCTGCTGAATTTTGTGGCCATAGATCGAAAACTGACCGAGTTACGGTCATTGGCCCGCCAGGGGCCCCACTGCCCATTCGGGGTTCTCTGGGGCCTTATGGGCATCACACGTCACCTCAGATTGCACCCAGGACTAAGCCTGCTGAATGTTGTGGCCATAAGTCCATAATTGACTGAGATACGGTCATTGTCCCGCCAGGGGCCACAGTGCCCAACCGGGGTCCTCATGGCCCCTGTGGGCATCACATGTTACCTCAGATTGCACCTGGGACCAAGCCTGCTAAATTTTGTGGTCGTAGGTCGAAAACTGTCAGAGTTTTGGTCATTGGCCCGCCAGGTGCCCCAGTGCCCTGCCGGGGTTCTCTGGGGCCCCATGGGCATCACATGTCACCTCAGATTGCACCCCGGACCAAGCCTGCCAAATTTTGTGGCCGTAGGTCGAAAACTGACTGAGTTACGGTCATTGGCCCACTATGGGCCTCAGTGCCCAGCCGGGGTTTTCTGGGGCCCCTTGGGCATCACATGTTACCTCAGATTTCACCCAGGACCAAGCCTGCCAAATTTTGTGGCCATAGGTCGAAAACTGACTGAGTTACGGTCATTGGCACGCTATGGGCCCCAGTGCCCAGCCCGGGTCCACACGGGCCCCATGGGCATCACATGTCACCTCAGATTGCATCCGGGACCAAGCCTGCCTAATTTCGTGACCATAGGTCGAAAACTGACTGAGTTACAGTCATTGGCCCGCCAGGGGTCGCAGTGCCCAGCCAGGGTCCACAGGGGCCCCATGGGCATTACATGCTTCCTCAGATTGCACCAGTGATTAACCCTGCCAAATGTCGTAGCCATAGGTCGACAACTGACTGAGTTACAGTCATTGGCCCGCCAGGGGCCCCAGTGCCCAGCCGAGGTTCTCTGGGGCCTTATGGGCATCAAATGTCACCTCAGATTGCACCAGTGATTAACCCTGCCAACTGTCGTGGCCTTAGGTAGAAAATTGACTGAGTTACAATCATTGACCCGCTCGGGGCCCCAGTACCCAGCCGGGGTCCACAGGGGTCCCATGGGCATCACATGTCACCTCAGATTGCACCCGGGACCAAGCCTGCCGAATTTCATGGCTTTAGGGCGAAAACTGTCCTGCCAGGTACCTGTGGTACTATGCAAACAATGGACCTAATAGGTCTCAGGAGAGCTGATCCAAGCCATTCTGTGAGAATGACAGCTGCTCAGTGTGTGGGCGTGGCCTGCATGTGCAGGTGTGTGTGTGTGAGAGACAGAGGGAGAGAGAAAATGACAGTTACTTCAAATCCACACAGCCATATGTTTCATGTAAAATCTCTGTGTCAGACCTCTCAAACAAACAGTCATAACTCCAAAAATAATTAATTAGCTGTTCTGTAAAGCTTGTGTGGGAGAGGACCCTTTGCTGATCGCTATGACAAAAAACTGTGTGGATTGATGAGTTGATGAGTTATGACAAGTTAAAAACACATGAAAATTTAGAAAAAGACAAATCAGAGTTGAAGCAATTATAATGGGGGTCAATGGGAGGAAAATCAATACCTAGTCCCGAACAAACCGTCATAACTCAAAAAATTATTTGTTGAACGATGAGATACTTTGATGTGTCATTAAGGGGAAGTATCTCTACCATTTGAAGTTCAATTAGAGTTTCTAAATGAAAGTAATTGTCTTGTAATGCGATTTACGTAAGAGCTGTCTCGCCCTTTAAGAGTGTAGAAGGGAGCTAGTGTGTAGTGAATAATAGTGAATTGAGCGTTTCCGGCTGTGCCGGCCATGTTTTACTCTGTGCTCGTGTGGATTACAAGTGATGTTTATCCCGACTTAAAGGACTACTTTAAGGACTACTTAGTCCCTAGTCCCGCGCAAATCATCATAACTCGAAAAATAATTTGTTTAGCGATGCAATCTTTTGATGAATTATGAAGGGGAAGTATCTCTACCATTTGCAGTTTAAATGGAGTTTTTAGGTGAAAGTATCAGGATTTTAGAGAAGTTTGTTCAGTGAAAAAGTGAATTAATCGATTTTCCCTGAAATCTAGAGTGCACACTCTAGCTTCTGCTCTATTAAATGAATGGATGTGATTTTTAAAGAGTAATAGAAAGTGATCAAAGGTCATCTGTCTGAAACTTGAGATGATGGGACTCGGAGTGCCTAGGTCCGACCATGCCGAGTTTGGTGTTTGTAGCTCAAAAATTGACCGAGTTACGGCAGTTTTAAAAAAAATCCCATTCAAGTGAATGGGACGTTTTTTCGCACAAATGCGAGCGTAGCGTGCGAATGCAACAACATTTAGCTATCAACAAGCACACTTCTCCGGAACATGCCGGACGTTTTGGTGTTTGTCCCGTGTCGATATCTCGATATCGCTATATCTTGCGCGACACACTACTAATACGAAGAACAATTAGTGTGTATATAGGCAGTCACACTAATAATAATAATAATAATAATAATAATAATAGTACTTTCTAATTTCAATAGTGTGATTGCCTATATATATAGGCATCCACACTAATAATAAAAAACAATATGAAGAACAAGATTGCACCCGGGACCAAGCCTGCCAAATTTCGTGGCCATAGGTCAATAACTGACTGAGTTACCGTCATTGGCCCTACTAGGGGCCCCAGTGCCCAGCCATGGTCGTCATAGGCCCCATGGGCATCACAAGTCACGTCAGATTGCACCCGGGACCAAACCTGCTGAATTTTGTTGCCGTAGGTCGACAACTGACTGACTTACGGTCATTGGCCTGCCAGGGGCCCCAGTGCCCTGCTGGGGTCCACAGGGCTCCATGATCATCACATGTCACCTCAGATTTCACCTGGGACCAAGCCTGCCAAATTTTTGGGCCGTAGGTGGAAAACTGACTGAGTTACGTTCATTGGCCCGCCAGGGGCCCCAGTGCTAAGCTGGGGTCCACAGGGGCCCCATGGGCATCACATGTCACTTCAGATTGCACCCGTGATTAACCTTGCCAAACTTCGTGGCCGTAGGTTGAAAACTGACTGAGTTACGGTCATTGTTCCGCCAGGGGCCCCAGAGCACCCGGCTGGGCACAGGGGCCCCTGGCGGGACAATGACCGTAACTCAGTCAGTTTTCAACTTATGGGCATCACATGTCACCTCAGATTGCACCCGGGACCAAGCCTGCCAAATTTCATGGCTGTAGGGTGAAAACTGTCTTGCCAGGTTCCTCTGTGCCCTCTGTGGTACTATGCAAACAGTGGACCTAATAATCAACGAAACGCGCACAGAACTGAAACGCGCTGCTGCTTTGGAATGTACAGTTGTTGTTGTTGCTCGATTTAAAGTCATTTTTTGCTGTCGTTTCAGATTCTTCGCTCTCGTATTAAAGATAGTGCTGTCACTCCATACTAATGGGTGTAATTTCAGCTCCGAAATGTCTGTCTGTTTGAATGAGAGCAGCTGTGAGTCTGTGGGCGTGGCCTGCGAGTGTGTGTGTGTGTGTGTGTGTGTGTGTGTGTGTGTGTGTGTGTGTGTGTGTGTGTGTGTGTGTGTGTGAGAGAGGGGAGACACAGCGTCTGTCCTCAGCCATGTTTAATGTAAACTCTGTGTCAGACCTCTCAAACAAATGGTCACAACTCGAAAAATAATTAACCTATCGCTTATCTTGTTTCGGAGAGGACCCCGTGCTGATGGCCAAGTTAAAAACGACATGAAAATGAAAGTGAATGAGAGCCTTATCACTACGTAGTCCCGAACAAATCGTCGTAACTCATGAAGGGGAAGTATCTCTACCATTTGAAGTTTAAATGGAGTTTCTAGGTGAAAGTATAATGATTTTACACATTTGTTCCACAAAATAGTGAGTGAATGTCCATATGTACAATGTCAGTTTCAAGCGATTTTGTACATCTCAAACAAATGGTCATAACTCGAGTATGTAACCAATTAATTATCTGAAAAGTTTGAGAGAGAGGACCCCTTGGTGATCGCTACGATGTAAAATGATGTGGATTGACAAAAAAACCTCAGAGTTTTGACTGGTTAAACACAAATTAAACTTTGGATAAAGCCTCCTAGCAGTTCCGAAAATTAAAATCGCTGTCAATGAGGGAAGCTTTAGTTCCTAGTCCAACGTCATAACTCAAAAAATAATTTGTTTAGCGGTGCAATCTTTTGATGGATTAGGAAGGGAACGTATCTCTACCATTTGCAGTTCAAATGGAGTTTCGAGGTGAAAGCATCAGGGCTTTAGACACGTTTGTTCAGTGAAAAAGTACATTAATCGATTTTCACTCAAGGCTAGAGTGTGCCACTGTACCTAGTGGCATATAGAATGAATGGAGTGATTTTTAAAGAGTGATAGAAAGTGTTCAAAGAGTGCAATCTGTGCGAAACTTGACCTGAGGGTTGTTGGTGAACTTGGATCCGAGCATGCCGAGTTTCGTGTTTGTAGGTCAAAAATTTACCGAGTTACGGCAGTTTAAAAGAAATTATCATGCAAGTGAATGGGACTTTTTTTCACACAAATGCGCGTGTAGCGTGCGAATGCAACAGCATTTCTCTTAGCTATCAACAAGCACACTTCTGTGGAACATGCCGGACGTTTTGGTGTTTGTCCCGTGTCGATATCTCGAAAACTGTCGGAGGAGATGCATACCGAAAATCAGGTGGAATAATAAAAATTGAAGAACAATAGTGTGTTGCTTGCGCAACACACTAATAACTAGAATGTGCAGTTCCTGCAGAAACTGCGAGTGTGATGCGGCGGTGCATGCCCCTGCGACGTGCATCAGGGACCGAGTATGTAGGTCAAAAATCGACTGTAGTCGTTGGCCGTTTGTCAATATGCATACTTCTCTGTGCTTGTGTTCTTGTATACTAGTGAAACATGATCGGTCGCAGCCCAAGTACTGATTCAGTACTGAAGTCCATGTGCTAATCTTAAAAAGGGGTTTCAACAGTCCAGGCCACCAAGTTTTCTCAATTTTCCTTTTAAAACTGATTGTGCAGAAGATAACGGTTTACTTCACAGTGAACCTTTCATCACAGCCTCTTGTAAGCCTTATCACCCCAGGAAAGGCGCCAGAAAGACACCCCTGGATTTATGACACAAAGAACTCAGCTTTTGTTCTAAAGAGACAAACTTTAATAATTGTATTAAACTCCTGATGGGAACAGTTTATCTTCATCGAAACCTTTTAATTACATAACAAACAATATTTGGATCCTGAGAAGTCCAAACATGCTATATACATTTAAATGATTCATACAAAGAGTGGATCAAGGATAATCTTTTATATCCACACACCATTACAGATTATACATATGTATGTTACTGAATTTATGTATCTTCATATCTACTTGATTAATGTTTTAGTATAATTATCTTTTTGTTTTGATATTTAGTGATTCTGGGTTTAGTATGATATATAGAAATAACAGCTTTTGCCTATGTGTTTTGATCGATCGTGGAAGTTATTTAACAATGTACCGTTTCCCTACAGCTTGTAATTAATCATAGTATTGTTAGTTAAAAGTATAGTAAATGCCTGTGCTGTAGTTAAAATGCTTTAACGATGTTCTAGGTTATCAATCCAAGGTGCCTTTGATCATTTGAACCTTCCAACGAAGTTTGCATCTAAACTTATAACTTTGAGGACTTTTGGTTATTGTGTGATACTTTTAATCACTTTAGATATGTAGGAATATATTTTTAATCCAAGTTAGGACTCTGTGGCTCATGGTGAAATGAGACACAACCATGATAGGAGGGGTTTACTCAGAAGTCAGCTTCTCATTGGCTGAATCACGGCAACCCTTTTGTGCGCCCGCCTACGTTCAGGACATTCAAAAGCAACGCGGGTAGACCTCGTGGTGAGCTAGCTTCATGTTTCGTGTTTTAGTCTTGTGTCTTTATGTTCTTTAAGTCGTTCCTTTGTCTTTTGTAGTTTTTCCTTTTTGTAGCGTTTTTGATTATTCATTTTACTCAAGTTTTCGCGTTTACTTTAAAGTTTCCTGTATACAGCAGTCTTAAGTAGTTCGGTATCGCTGAACTAGAAGATAGTTAAAAGACCAACCAGACTCTAAGCTCTACTATTCTCGCACAATCCAAGTTTTTCCGAGTTTTTGTTGAAGCTGGTGGTGCTAGAACGTGCTCGACTCCACCTTTATCTGTGGCCAAGATAGAATCCGAGTCGTACGCCCGCAAGTCGACGTCTAGGAACCTGATCACCAACAGCTGGGAAAAAGCCAAACCCGAGCGAGGCCCTCAACACATCTGTGGTCCCACGAACTGAAGACACGGACCGGAGGCCGATAGCCAAGATCTTACAGTCCACCAAACAGGAGCATCAGAATCTGAAGATTTTTACCGCTTCAGTTCCATGTGTGACGTCGGACAACAGGCAGAGGCCCGGTTCCGTTCCATCTCCTTCGCGTGAGCCTCCACAAAGCAATCGGCAAGTACCACTGTTGTGGCTGTTCTGGGTTCCTGATTTATCGTATTTTGCGTTTTTAAGCTAAAACCACGCTTCAACATAGACTTATTCACGCCTAAGTAATTTTTAACATACTATCCACATTCAACGTAATTAAGGTTACCAGTAGCATTGCAACGTTAGTAATTATTGCGTGACCGATAAGTTACATAGTCATCTTGGTTTCCGATTTTATTACTGTAATGTGTACGCTTGCCATTATTCCCTGTTCTCCATACTGTGATATATATATGTTCATCGTCATTTTATGATTTTAACTCTGTGATACACTCGTTATTACATTAGATAATCTGTTGGTATTGCCTCCTTGTTTGTAGTTAATAAACTTGTTTTAAACTTTTTTTGAATTTGCCGCCTGGTGTGAAGTTCATTCATTCAAAGGTCGAGAACGAGAATGACTTGAATTCACTATTCAGATCTAGACTGATCAAGTGTTGTTGTTTCTTTTTCCTGGTTTCCAGATCGGCCAGTGAATTATTTATATTTTAATAATCGATTTGGTGGTGCCCCGTATTTCTTAATTAATTAATATATAATTTAATTAATAAAGTTTAATTAAAAATTAATCCAATTAAAGTGTAGTCTTAGTTTGCTACATCTGTATAATAGAAACCTGTCCATACCCTCAAACAGTCAGACTCCAAACTCAACCATGGCCAAGAGCTGTCGAAGGACACCAGGAAGAAAATTGTAGACATGCACCAGGCTGGGAAGAGTGACTCTACAATAGGCAAGCAGGTTGGTGTGAATAAATCAACTGTGGGAGCAATTGTAAGACATACAAGACCATTGATAATCTCCCTCGATCTGGGGCTCCACGCAAGATCTCATCACGTGGGGTCAAAATGATCATGAGAATGGTGAGCAAAAATCCCAGAACTACACGGAGGGACCTGATGAATGACCTGCAGAGAGCTGGGACCAAAGTAATAAGGCTACCGTCAATTACACACTACGCCGAGAGGGACTCAGATCCTACAGTGCCAGGCGTGCCGCCCTGCTTAAGCCAGTACATATCCAGACCCGTCTGAAGTTTGCCAGAGAGCATATGGATTATCCAGAAGAGGATTGCGAGAATATCATGTAGTCAGTTAAAACCAAAATAGAACTTTTTGGTAAAAACTCAACTCGGCGTGTTTGGAGGAAGAAAAATTCTGAGTTGCGCCATACCTACTGTGAAGCATGGGGGTGAAAACATCATGCTTTGGGGCTGTTTTTCTGCATAGGGGAAGGACAAATGATCCGTGTTAAGGGAAGAATGAACGGGGCCATGTATCGTGAGATCTTAAACCAAAACCTCCTTCCATCAGTGAGAGCATTGAAGATGGAACGTGGCTGGGTCTTCCAGCATGACAATGATCCCAAACACACTGCTCAGGCAACGGAGTGGCTCCGTAAAAAGCATTTCAAGGTCCTGGAGTGGCCTAGCCAGTCTCCAGACCTCAGCCCCAGAGAAAATTTGTGGAGGGAGTTGAAATTCCGTGTTTCCCCAAAACATCACTGATATAGAGGAGATCTGCATGGAGGAAAGGGCCAAAGTACTAGCTACAGTGTGTGCAAACCTGGTGAAGACTTACAGGAAACGTTTGACCTCTGTCAATGCCAACATAGTTACAAAGTATTGAGTTGAACCAAATTTATTGACCAAATACTTATTTTCCACCATAATTTACAATTATAGTCTTTAAAAATCCTACAGTGTGATTTCCTGGATTTTTCTTCTCATTTTGTCTCTCATAGGTGAAGTGTATCTATGATGAAAATTACAGACCTATCTCATATTTCTAAGTCGGAGAACTTGCACAATCAGTGACTGACTAAATACTTTTGTGCCCCACTGTGTAAATTGCCACAGTAAATCTGATACGTAAAATTGGCATTAAAATACCTTAAAATGCTCTGCAGTAAAACAAACAATGCTATTATCCTAGTGACAGCATGAATACTGTTTCTCCTCCTTTACAAAAAAGAACATTCCTGCATAACCTGTGGGTTTAAAATGGAGATAAAAGAGTTAACAAACACAATACCCCATAAAATCCTCCACTGCAGGTCCGCAGGTTTTTTGGTTAATAGCATTTTGTACAATGCCCTCCATTCTGAGTTGAAATCAACATTGAAACCCAATACATGTCTCCATGTTGTGTGTTCCCTCCCATTCAGTTTTTTCTTGTTTAAAACCTTAACACAGGCCCTGTAGAGCAGTTTACCCGATACTGTGTCCATGTTCACTTCTCTTTCACCTCTACACTTCAGAAGGAGACCATCACACTCATCCAGGTCCGGAGAGAGGCTCAGCTGGGAAAGGGTCCTTCCTCAGCAGGACTGGTTCAATCAGTGTTCCAGTCTGTCAGTTGAGCCCTCTCCTCTGATGTTAGTACCAGTTTTCACTGGTCGAGTAGTTGGTTCACAACACGTGCAGATCACAGTCCCATAAGTGCTGCCAGGCAAGGTCCTCTGCCCTGAGAAGCCAGCACCCCCGATGTCCACAAGCTGTTGGAGTGTGACGATACTGGATGTTAAAAGAACTCTGGACAGTGCAGGGTTACTCACTCCAGAGATGTCGAGTCGGTGGACCAGTGTTTCGTCCAGCAGCCCATGTATTGTTCTGTGTCAGGCTAAGATTTTAAAAAGTCCATCATAAAAGTCTGGTATTCCAGCTATATTTGGAGTTCTCGTGTCCATTAAAATCAATGTTCTAACTTTGCTTGCAATCGCTGCACAACAACAAGAGTGGTGTGAGTTCTTCAGGTAAGAGAGGTCTCCCTTTTTCGGCAGTAGGGTCAGGACGGCTCTTCTGCAGCTCAACGGGAGTTGTCCTCCCTTCAAGCTGTCTTTTAACACTTCTAGCACATCCAGCCCTATTATTTGCCAGAAAGCCTTGTAGAACTCCACTGGGAGACCATCTATGCCCAGGTCCCGTCCATTTGCCATACCTTAGAAAGCCTCACTGAGCTCTCCCAAAGTTTTGTCCCTTTCCAGTTCAACAGCCGTCTGTTCTGAGAGCTTCAGTAGGTCCTTTAGGAAGCTGTCTTCTATGGCCTGTGTCACTGCCTGCTCACTACTGTACAGCTTTTAGAAGCTTATTGTCTGCCTTCAGCGGGTTGAGAAACGAGATCCCCTGATTCTGTCTGCACAGCCTGCATGAACATTTTCTGTCCATTTTGTTGCTCAAGACCAAAGAAGAATTTAGAAGGATCCTAAGTCATGGGCCTCCATCATCTCTCACAGGTGCTTACGAAGCAGGCTTCTGTTAAAATTAAAATATCAGCAGTGCTACTTATTAGAGAATGGTTTTATTAGAGAAGCTAAATAATGCCTAGACTTATCATCTACGACGCCCAAGGAGGTTGGGTCCTTTTTGAGTCTTGGTCCTCCCAAGGTTTCTTCCTCATAATGCTTAGGGAGTTTTCTTTTAGTTCCTAGAATTAAAAAAGTCACAGCAAGGGGAAAGGCTTTCTTATACATGACCTGTCACGCCTGCGACCGGCGCTACAACACACACTCGATCTCAGCCACGCTCAACATCACGAGACGCCGGCGCTACAGATCACACTCGCTCTCAGCCACGCTCGACATCACGTGACGCCAGCTCCGCAGATCGCACCCGTTCTCAGCCACGCTCAAACATCACGTGACGCCAGCTCTGCAGATTGCACCCGCTCTCAGCCACGCTCAATCTCACGTGACTCCGGCCCTGCAGATCGCACCCCATCTCAGACACGCTCAGCATCACGTGATGCTGACGCTGCAGGCCGCACCCGTTCTCCGCCACGCTCATTATCACCAGAGTACTGATCAACCACCTGCGTCTCATTAACCACCCCTATATATACTCAGCAGTTGCCTCCTCTCTTTGCTATGCCTCGTATTCACGTACCTGGTCTTTTTCTCTACACGTCTGCTCTCGCTAGTGTGTATTTACTTCAATAAATCTCAGTTCCTTTACTCACTTCAGTCCGCGTTTGTCTCGTCCCTCAACACATGCGTTACAGTAGGTATAGCCTACATGGAGACAGCGACTGAGGAATCCAGACCCAGCATGGAACAACAGCTTGGGGATCTACGATCTCAGCTGGAAGAAGTCGCTCGTGCCGTCTCTCTGCTTGCAGACAACCAACGCACTTTGGGATCACTGGTTCCTGCGGTAAACGAGCTCTCTCAGCGGGTGACCCAACTGAGTATACCTCCAGCAGCAGCAGTCCTTCCAGCTTCGATACCGCTTCCTCCCAGCCCTCCTCGTGCGGCGTCCGCTCCTTCACCGTATAAAGTGGCTCGACCAGATAAGTATGATGGAGACCCAGATCGTTGTGAAGGATTTCTGCTGCAATGTGAGCTGTATTTTGTTCACTCACCCCCAGACTCCGATGCAGCACGCATTGCTTTGGTGATTTCTTTACTGTCACATCGTGCACTGGATTGGGCCACTGCCGTTTGGTCGCAACAAGGGGTTGAGGTGAGGAATTATGAACGTTTCCTTTCTGCCTTTCGGTCTGCCTTTCAGCACCCTCGGGAAGGTTGCTCAGCTGGCGAGTTACTCCAATGACTACGTCAAGGGCGGCGCACGGCGGCGGAATACGCTCTCCAGTTTCGCACGCTGGCTGCTCAAAGCGGCTGGAATCCTTCAGCCCTTCATTCGGCATTCCATTAGGGGCTTCGTCCAGAACTGCGGAGGGAATTGGTAGGACGTGATCTGGATTTGGCTTTGGAGGATCTTATTACTCTGGCGATCCGGATGGACCAGCTCCTGCAAACCCGGCCGGCCGCAACCTTGTGTTCGCCTCCGTCATCCATGACCCGGGATCCCTCACCACCTTTAGAGGACATGGAGTTGGTAGGTACTCATCACCCATCAGAAGAACGCCGTCGTCGCTTCGAGATGGGGCTTTGCTGCTACTGTGGGTCTAACCGTCACTTCCGATCCCACTGTGATCTGGCCCCTTCTTGTGGTTCTTCTACAAGGCAAACCGGGTCGAAGAAGCGTACACCCCGGGTGAGTCAAAACCCTCTCATTCCTTCTTTCACCTTGCCGGTTGTCCTACGATTGGCTCACATGGAGCTCTCTCTTACAGCCCTGATCGATTCCGGTGCCCAGGAAAACTTCATCGTCGATCATCTCATCACCCAATGGAATATACCATGCACACCTCTTCTATCTAATCGGCGCATCACTACTGCAGATGGACAGCCTCTTGGCTCTGGATTTCTTACTAAGGTCACTGAACCTTTATGTCTGCTCACCAGTGCTACACATGTGGAATCCATCTCGTTGTTTCCAGTGGCTTCCCTGGCGTACCCCATCATTCTGGGCATTCCCTGGCTTCATCTCCATGATCCTCACATCTCCTGGTCTTCACGAGAGCTCCTCCGATGGTCTCCATTCTGTCAGCAGAACTGCCTTCGTCGTCCTGAGATCCAGATCAATTCCCTACCGGTGACTGACCCCCCTCTGCCTAGCAACGTACTCAGTGAGTATCAGGATCTGGCAGCTGTTTTTGGGGAAGGGACTGTGGCAGGCTTGCCACCTCATCGGGCGTATGATTGTGCCATTGATCTCATCCCAGACGCACCTTTGCCTAAAGCCCGGTTGTATCCCTTGTCGCCGGCCGAAGAGAAAGCTATGCAGGAATATATCACGGACTATTTGGCTCGTGGGTTCATTCATTCTTCCACCTTACCGGTCTCGGCAGGGTTCTTCTTTGTCCCCAAAAAGGACTCAGGGCTGCGTCCCACTATTGATTACCGGCGGTTGAACCTCATTACCAAGAAGTATGCTTATCCGCTACCCCTAGTGCCAGCGGCCCTCGAATTGCTTAGGGATGCTCAATGGTTTACCAAACTAGACCTTCGTAATGCCTACAACTTGATTCGTATGAAGAAAGGGGATGAGTGGAAAACCGCATTCAGCACCAGCTCGGGACATTATGAGTACTTGGTAATGCCGTATGCTCTGGCCAATGCCCCCTCTGTATTCCAGGCATTTATAAATGACATTTTCCGGGATATGCTGGGGCGTTTCATGATTGTTTATCTTGACGATATTCTAATCTTCTCACCAGATTTAATTACTCACATCGAGCACGTCCGCAAGGTCCTAGAGAGACTTCTGGAGCATCATCTGAGAGCGAAAGCCGAAAAATGTGAGTTTCATTCTCAGTCTATCCAGTACCTGGGATATGTCATCGCACCCTCGGGTGTGGCTATGGACGATGCCAAGGTAATTGCTGTTCTGTCATGGCCTGAACCCAAGACGGTCAAAGAACTTCAACGGTTTCTTGGTTTCGCTAACTTATACCGTCGATTCATCAGGAACTTCAGCAAGATGACAGCCCCCTTGACATCGCTCTTGCGGGACAAGCCGCGAGTCCTTCCATGGCCCACGGAGGCCGCGCAGGCCTTTGCCGCCCTCAAGGAAGCCTTCACTCACGCCCCGGTCCTGGGACATCCAGATCCGGACCGTCCCTTTGTTCTGGAGGTGGATGCTTCATCAGTGGGCATTGGGGCTGTCCTCTCGCAACGTCTGGGGGACCCTCTTAAACTACGACCGATCGCATTCTACTCCCACAAACTCACCCAAGCAGAGCGTAACTATGATGTTGGAGATAGAGAGTTGTTGGCCATCAAATTGGCCTTAGAGGAATGGAGGCATTGGTTGGAGGGTTTTACACATCCATTTACTGTTTTCACAGATCACAAAAACCTGGAGTACTTGCGCTCGGCGAAACGTCTGAACGCCCGGCAGGTGCGCTGGTCCCTTTTCTTTGCAAGGTTCTCGTTCACCATCACTTACAGACCAGGTTCGGAGAACGCAAAAGCAGATGCACTCTCCCGCAGTCTAGACCTGGGCTCCACTGTTCCTGAGGAGCTGCAACCATCATCCCGGCATCGTGTGTGCTCGGAGCCATCCAATGGGACTTTGAGCGGGACTTGGATGTCCGACTTTCACGTACTCACATCCCTCGAGAATGTCCGGATGGTAAGAAATTTGTGCCACCCGACCTACGGGATAGACTAATATCTTGGGCTCATGTTTCCCTCTGCTCAGGTCACCCTGGAGAGACTCGCACGCACCAACTTTTGGCTGCCCGCTACTGGTGGAAGAATATGTGCCGGGACGTTCATCGCTTTGTGGCCTCATGCAGCATTTGCGCTCAGTGTAAGACACCACGTACGCTTCCTTCGGGTCGACTGCACCCTTTGCCCACTCCGCAACGACCCTGGTCTCACATTGCAGTGGACTTCGTCACGGATCTCCCCCTTTCCGACGGATGCACCACCATCCTCTCGGTAATCGACCACTTCTCCAAGGCAGTGTGTTTTATCCCACTGGACAAAATCCCTTCCGCTTTCAGCACTGCGGAAACCCTCTTTGAATACGTCTTTTGTCTGTTCGGCATCCCTGAGGACATTGTCTCTGATCAGGGCCCGCAATTCATCTCTGCTGTTTGGCGAGCATTTATGGAGAAGCTGGGAGTTACGGTGAGTCTGTCTTCTGGTTATCACCCTGAATTCAATGGACAATGTGAGAGATCTAACCAGGAACTGAAGAAATTTCTTCGTCTCTATTGTTTGCACAACCCGAGGGACTGGTGTCAACTCCTTCCGAGGGCTGAGATTGCTCAGAACTCTCTGCGGCATTCTTCCACAGGGCTCACCCCTTTCCAGTGTGTTCTAGGTTTTCAACCACCATTCGTCCCATGGGACTCAGCCGATTCCGACGCTCCATCAGTCGACGACTGGTTCCGTCGAAGTAAAGAAGTGTGGTGTCAGGTGCATCAACGCATTGGTAAAGCGATCCGGCGTTATCAGAGGCATGCGGATCGGCGTAGGTCGTCTGCTCCTGTCTATCAGCCTGGGGACCGGGTTTGGTTGTCTACGAGGGATCTTCATCATCTGCAGGGAAGTACCTCACTCTCACCTCGTTATGTGGGCCCTTATCGTATCGTTAAGCAGATCAATGACGTGACATACCGTCTCGACTTGCCTTCTCATCTGCATATATGTCCTTCATTCCATGTCTCTCTTCTCAAACCATGGGTCCCAGGACCATTGGACAACGCGGATCCGGTGGATCAGCCCCCGCCTGACAACCAAGGGGATGCCAGCACTTTCACGGTCCGCCGTCTGCTGGACTCTCGTCGGCGGGGTTCACGCATCCAGTACCTCGTTGATTGGGAGGGGTACGGTCCGGAGGAGCAATGTTGGGTGGGTGCTGAGGACATCTTGGACCCGCTTCTCATCAGAGAGTTCCACTCAACTCAGCGCCTAGGTCTTGTGGTCGTCCTCGCCGGTCTGCCTTGGGGCCTCAAGTCGTTGAACCCTGCAGGCCCCCTGCCTGTACGAGTCCTTCGAGGGGGGGTACTGTCACGCCTGCGACCGGCGCTACAACACACACTCGATCTCAGCCACGCTCAACATCACGAGACGCCGGCGCTACAGATCACACTCGCTCTCATCCACGCGCGACATCACGTGACGCCAGCTCCGCAGATCGCACCCGTTCTCAGCCACGCTCAACATCACGTGACGCCGGCCCTGCAGATCGCACCCGCTCTTGGTCACGCTCTACATCACGTGACGCCAGCTCTGCAGATCGCACCCGCTCTCAGCCACGCTCAATCTCACGTGACTCCGGCCCTGCAGATCGCACCCGATCTCAGACACGCTCAGCATCACGTGACGCTGACGCTGCAGGCCGCACCCGTTCTCCGCCACGCTCATTATCACCAGAGTACTGATCAACCACCTGAGTCTCATTAACCACCCCTATATATAGTCAGCAGTTGCCTCCTCTCTTTGCTATGCCTCGTATTCACGTACCTGGTCTTTGGCTCTACAAGTCTGCTCTCGCTAGTGTGTATTTACTTCAATAAGTCTCAGTTCCTTTACTCTCTTCAGTCTGCGTTTGTCTCGTCCCTCAACACACGCGTTACATGGCCCCCCAACTATGGAATAAACTTCCCACTTTAGTTCGAGACTCAGACACTCTCCAAAGTTTTAAGTCTAGGCTAAAAACATACTTATTTGCACAGGCTTTTGACTAGATTTAGACTGGGATGCATGGCTTGGGTCACTGGGGCCGGAGTCTGGAGTCATGTCTGGCCTGCCTGCCTTGTCTGTTAGCCAGGAGTGTCGGGTGGGTGGTCTGGCTGAACTGGGCTTCGGTCTTCTTGATCTTGACTCGTGCATCCTTGCCTTAGACTAAGGGCAGAGCTGGGGGTTCATTGTAAAAGAGTCTTATGGTGATCAGAGACGTTGGGTTGCTGTCTTCTGCCTCCCGTGGGGTTGCCGATGTCTCATGTGATCCCTCTTGGCTGTGTTACCTACCAGTTCTCCTCTTTCTAGCTGTGCTGCTATAGCTAATGCTGCCGGGGTCTCATGCTACACAAGGCATCAGTGATTGTTAATAGACACTGTGCTCTTAATCAATAACTAATTACATTTTCTGTTTTCTTTCCAAGCTGTGTTCCAGTTCGTGCCCCACACATGATGTTCATCTGCTGCAGCTTCACTCAAGCTACTTCCATCATCTGCTCCAGCCACATCATACCTGGGCCACTTAATGCCGATGTGCATATTTCACATTTTATTTGAACTATGACTCCATGACTTTAGTTTCGTTCTTAGATTTATCATCTACGCCGCCCAAGGAGGTTGGGTCCCTTGTTGAGTCTTGGTCCTCTCAAGGTTTCTTCCTATAACACTCAGGGAGTTTTTCCTTGCCACTGTCGCCCTAGGCTTGCTCAATTTGGGATTGGACGTAGTTATTAGGAGATAATCCAAACTTGTTGCTTTGAGACAATGCTCCATTGTAAAAAGCGCCATATAAATAGATCTGACTTGACTTGACTTTACCTTCGTCAATGGTTTACCTGGTCCTGGAAATCTTCTTCCTGTTTGCAACTCAAAGAAAGTGAAACCTGTCACTTGGTTAACTGAACTTCTTATGTTTGACAAAGCCAGAGGTAAAGCAGCCACCCAATTCTATTTGATCTTTGCACAGATTTTAGTTTCGCCACCTTACCTCGAGGCTGGGATGATACACTACTTACTCCACGTACTGCAAGTCATTCTTATAATGTATACCATTACCAGACCTAATTTTCTCACTTTTCTCCCTACCTAGTACCTCCCCCTTTTTGCAATGGTTAACAATTTCCACATCTTAAACTAACATCAAACTAATAGGAGCAGATTGGTTGGTGCTCCTGTAAAGGCCACTGTCACCTCTTCAATGTTTTTTTAACTTTTGTGGTTCCTGTGTCTTTCCATACATTCTGCTTTTATTATATTTAAACTTCAATTATGTACTTCAGTGTCATTGTTCAGTCAATTGTACTGACTACCTGTTTGGGCAATTTCAGACCTTTTAGTAACACACTAATAAATTTGTCATAGCGTACTATCAATTATACCAGTTTCATGGGTGGCTTTAATTTCCGGTCAGTGTTCAGATATTTATGTTTCGTTCTAAATACAAATGTGTACTTTGGTCGCAATCAATCCATATTCTCACGCCTGACCTAGTGTCAACTTATAATTTTTTAGTTCGTACAAGGGGAGAAATTGATCTTCAGGATTATTATCATTAGTATCACTATTTTTTTGTCATTATATTTTCTTTTATGCTCAGTAAAAGATTTTAGTATAAAAGATACCAATTTATAAATTTTCTTTTCACTATGTTTTATGTAATTTCTGTATTTTATGTGTTTTATGTCATTTTAAAATGGGTCTAATAGATTTTCTCACATCAGCTAGTTCAATTCGCCTAAGTATTTAGTCACTCTACCTTAATACTCCCTCATATGGACCAAATATTTACCAATTCTTGCACAATGCCAAATGTATAATGTCAGTTGGATAGATCGTGAACCAATGTCCCTCTAAAGGTTTGCTTTTTCCCATTGTTTTGAGTACTGCTTGATAATAAGACTGGTATAAGCATCAGCTTTTCCAATAGGCTCTATGCACGATAGGACTGTGACGCATTTCCGTTGTCTTTATACCGGCATTCCAGCTTCCGGTTAGCTTAGGTGACTGTAAAAGTTCTGAAGTGCTGGGATTACAGAGATTTACATTCGCATAATGAGTAAGAACGTTACGAGGGGCATCAGAACATTGTTCTGTCCCATTGTGTTCGGTGTCAGCGAGGTACAACTCTCTTGTGAGTCTTCATTCGTTTCCGCTGGACGAGGAGATCAGAAAGAAATGGCTTGTCAACATCAAGAAACACCAAACACACAAAGGTCTGTAGTGTCCATTTCACTGGTGATGATTTTGTGGATGGAACACAGAGGAGAACTAGAAGAAAAGGTGCTGTGCCTACGTTGTTTCAGTGGAACCAGTACGGGAAAGTACCGAGTTTATGGGAGCGGCGGGAGAGACCTGTGCCCCCTGACTCAGACACAGAGGAACATATGGATTTTGATGCTGAGACGACTGGACATGACTATTGTTCAGTTCCTGAAGCTGCATCTCTTGATTTGGCTCTAATTAGAAACGAGGAGCTTACGAAGGAGGTAGAAGACTTACGACAACAGTTAGAGCAGACGATAATACAAACTCACTTTGGGCTTTGCAGGGTCTGATGAGGACATTCGGTTCTATACAAGGTAAGATTTTGTTGCTTGTAAAATCTATTTTTCTAGATATGCATAGATCTGAATAGATAGATAGTACACACATCTATACACACACCTGTTTATGTGTGTGTGCGTAACACCTGTAAGCGGAGCTCTGTTCCATCTAGGAAGCCTTGTTGTCCTGGCAGAATCTGAATCCGTTTTCTAGTTGCTCCTGTTTCTCTGGTCACTTTGAAGCTGGTGATCCGGATCATTGGATATGTGGTTGCACATATCTGTGTGTTGGAGTACACACACTCATATAATGTGTGTTTGTGTGTGTGTATATATAGATGTGTACAATTATCCATCTATACACATCTGTTTAGGTAGATATGAACATCTATATACAAACATAGATATATTCATACATATGTGTGTATATTGATATGTTCATATAGATCTGTATATGCCTAAACAGATTTATTGGAATGCTCATTGGTATGCATTTTTTCTATGATATACTCTACTTTCTTTGCAGGTTTGCCACCTACAACCACCTTATGGCCTTCTGGGAACTCATTGAACCTGCAACACATCAAATGATCCTTGTCACCAGCTCCAAAGTGACCAGAGAGACAGGAGCAACTAGAAAACAGACACAGATGCTACCTATGATAGATGAATTCTTTTTGTTTATGATGCATCTTGCTTTGGGCCTCAAGCAGCGAGACCTGGCTCATCGCTTTCAGGTACATCAGACCACAGTAAGCCGCATCATATCATCTTGGGCTAACTTCCTCTATTTTCTCTTGGGCTCAGTGTGCATTTGGATGCCCAAAGAGAGGATATAAGCCCACTTAAGAAGAAATTCCAGGACACCCAGGTTATACTGGACTGTACGGAGCTACGCTGTCAAACACCATCTTCCCTGCTATTACAGAGTGAGGTCTTCTCCAACTACAAGTCTCATTGCACCTTAAAGGCCTTGATAGGAATGGCCCCCCATGGTGCCATAACGTCTCTGTCTGGACTCTATGCTGGATCCATTAGTGACAGAGAAATGTTCAGACAGTCAGGAATCATTCCTCTTCTCACTTCTGACATGGCCATTGTAGCAAACTAAGACTACACTTTAATTGGATTAATTTTAATTAAACTTTATTAATTAAAATTATATAAATTTATTAATTAATTAAGAAAAAGGGGCACCACCAAATCTTGATAATAATGATTATTATTAAAATAATTATTATAAACATGAATAATTCACTGGTAGATTTGGAGACCAGTTAAAGAGGGAACAACAACTTGATCAGTCTAGGTCTGAATAGTGAATTCTAAGTATATTTCTCGACCTTTGAATGAAAGAACTCTCACACCAGGCGGCAAATTCAAAAGGTTTATAAACAAGTTTATTAACTACAAACAAGGCAATACCAACAGATTATCTGATGTAATAACGAGTGTATCACAGAGTTAAAATCATAAAATGACGATGAACATGTATATATCACAGTATGGAAAACGGAATAATGGCAAGCGTACATATTTACAGTAATAAAATCAGAAACCAAGATGACTCTATGTAACTTATCGGTCGCGCAATAATTACTAACGTTGCAATGTTACTGGTAACCTTAATTACGTTGAATGTGGATAGTATGGTAAAATTACTTAGGCGTGAATAAGTCTATGTTGAAGCGTGGTTTTAGCTTAAAAAACGCAAAGTATGATAAATCAGGACCCAGAACAGCCACAACAGTGGTACTTGCCGATTGCTTTGTGGAGGCTCACGCGAAGGACCATGGAACGGAAACCGGGCCTCTGCCTGTCGTCCGACGTCCACACATGGAACGGAAGCGGTAAAAATCTTCAGATTCTGATGCTCCTGTTCGGTGGGGACTGTAAGATCTTGGCTATAGGCCTCCGGTCCGTGTCTTCGGTCCGTGGGACCACAGATGTGTTGAGGGCCTCGCTCCGGTTTGGCTTTTTCCCAGCTGTTGGTGATCACGTTCCTTGACCTCGACTTCCGGGCGTGCGACTCGGAAAACTTGAGTAAAATGAATAATCAAAAGCGCTATAAAAAGGAAAAACTACAACTATAAAAGACAAAGGAAAGAACACAAAGACACAAGACTTGAAGCTAGCTCACCACGCGGTCGTCCCGCGTTGCTTTTGAATGTTCCAGCTCGGGGCTCGAGGCGGGACATAAGGAGTTGCCCTTACTTAGCCAATGAGAAGCTGACTCCTCAGTAAAGCTCTCCTATCGTGGTTGTGTCTTATTTCACCATATGAGCCACAGACGTTCTAACTTGGATTAATAATATTCCTACATATCTAAAAGAGATTAAAAAGTATCACAGAATAACCAAAAAAAAAAAAAAGTTACAAGTTTAGATGCAGACTTCGTTGGAAGGTTCAAATGATCAAAGGCACCTTGAATTGATTAAAAACCTAGAAAACATCGTTAAAGCATTCTAACTACAGCATAGGCATTCGCTATACTTTAAACTAAACATAATATGATTAATACAAGATGTAGGAAACGGAACATTGTAAATAACTTCATGTTTGTTCTTTATAAGTATGCACAAGTATTGAAACCCGATCGATCAAAAACACAGGGATGACTATGCTATCATTTCTATATATCATAATGATCAACACAACACAACGGGACCGTATTACATATAGAACGGTCACTATACTAAACATTAACCAAGTGGATATGAGATACAGAAATCAGTAACATACATATGTATAATATATATAATTATGGGTGTGGATATGACGAAATATCCTTGATCCACTCTTTGGATGAATCATTTAAATGCATATAGTGTGTTTAGACTTATTAGGATCCAAATATCATTTATGTAATTAAAAAGGTTTCGATGAAGATAATCTGTTCCCATCAGGAGTTTAATACAATTATTAAAGTTGTCTCTTTTAGGACAAGAGCTGAGTTCTTGGTGTCATAAATCCAGGGGTGTCTTTCTGGCGCCAGACTGAACTACTTATGCGTTACTTCCAGATCTTTGTAAATTTGCTCAACTAGTATGTCCTCCTGTCCTCCTAGACAACAAAATCACACCACACTAAACCAGTCAAGTAAATCTGTCCCTGAACTTGCCAGTAATATTTGTGCTGCCTACGAAGTTTCAAAACACCACTTGACATTTTCAGGTAGGGACAGTCCACATAGCTCTGTATGTTGGGGCATTTGACTTCCAACAAGCCAAATGGTCGATTCTCCGAGGGATCAAAGATTAATCCATCAGGTGAACAACCCAGCCATGGAGTGTCAGGGTGAACAACAAACCCACATGGAGAATAGTTCACATTTTTCAGACTGCAGTACTCCTTAACTGCAACTGGCTCCATATCTACTCCTCTCTTCTTGTCTTTGGTCTGTACAGTTCCCCTGTAGATTCTCTCTGCTAAATTTTCAGCAGATGTATGTCGATGAACATGGCATGACGTTATTCTCATTTTTCTCAATTTATGCCATTCTTAGCATGAACTCTGCCCCTGCGTTGCAGCTTCAATTTTCTGAGCCATGTAGAATGAGACTTCCAGGGTCTTAACATGTAATTGTTCTTGTTCTGATAAAACAAAGGCATATTCTGATGGCTCAAGTCTGTAATTTCGGAGTGGAAGGGAAGGTTGAGTGGGGGCATCTGGGATGCTGATGATTTCTCGTGCTGCTGGAGACTTATGCTGGAATGAAAGCACACTACCTGCCTGTACAGCTCCAAAGGCAGACTCAACTAATGGGACAGCTTCTGACATGCCCATTGTTGTAACTAATGGTGCAACTGAAGGACTGAAGTCCCTGTAGACTTCCGACACTCTCAATATGGCAAAATTGGGCATTTCTCCTTCCAATGCTTTGTAAAGTGAACTTCTGAAAAAATTGAAAGAAAAAAATTATAACTTCACTACATTACTGCCACAATACTAGTGTGCCTGTTTAAATATAAACCACATTACTTAAGGTAAATATAATCTAACCTCACACAGTCAGCAGTTGAATTCTTTGGTTTACGAATCTCCATTGCTCCAACTGGATCTGGCTTTACACCGTGACATTGGGGACACATCATTTGACATTGCATCATGACAGCTACACATCAGTATACATATAAATGTAGTTTTTATATGGAAGATGACTAACCAGTGTCCTTGGTTTATGCCAAAGCTGCTCAGTGTCTGTGCAACTGTGGACTGGGGGTACAGTAGGAATGTTTAGCTGAGAATAGTGCGCAGTTTGATAAAGAAGGGCAACCAAATGGTTGCACAGGGCACATCCTGCCACACATGAGCAATGGGTGCTTACCAAAATAACAGGGTGTGAATGTTTCAACACCACCTAGGGAGGAAAAATAGCTTAGATGAGAAGCATGTTTTAAGAATAGTGAATTACAATAATGATAATACATACAGTTTATCAAAGGTTATATAGTTGTAAGACTTTCAAAAACACTGAAAAGAGACACACGTTTTTCTTGCTGTACTTGTTAGAAATTTCCATTGACATGAATGACAATGAAGCATGACTACACGGCTACACCTACATCTACATCTACACCTACATCTTCCCCTAACCTCAGTAACCTAAAGCAAAATATTTGGCCCTCACAAGTATAGCAAGACAAGGTGACACTGACTGACACACACACACACACACCTCCATTTCTTCCCATCTTTTCTCTCTCATTCTCATTCTCTCTCTCTCTCTCTCTCTCTCTCTCTCTCTCTCTCTCTCTCTCTCTCTCTCTCTCTCTCTCACTCACTCACACACCCCTTGCCTAACCATTACACTAGCCATTGACCCTACTCTCAAGATGTGTGGCTTTTCGTTTTTCCTCATGGATCTATGACAGACTGCCCTCACGCTGACTTCTCCTGTCACCCTGTTTTTTAAGGACACTGAGTGGAAGACGAATAAAATTACAATTTAGAACGTATATTTCTGGCACAGTAAGTAGACAGCTAACAGAAAGATCAACCAAACAACTGAAGATTAGGGTAGTTTAGCTAATGTTACTTACCCTCGTAGTTGTCGATGTAGCTGGAGATGTACATTTCAAATCCTTTCTCCCGCTTGCTAGAAGGCGCAGTACACGACAGTTTCACAAGTCGGTCTACATTGTTTACTATCAAACGAGGCAAGTCCTGAAGACAGCGAGTGTAACACAGAGCCATTGCTAACGATACGTGTTCAGTGTCCAGCGTTTAAAACCGGAAGTTAGTCTGCCGGTATAAGAGAACCCGGAAGACAAGCGTGCATAGAGCCTATTCTCCATCCAAAAGATTTCCTTTGACCGCAATCGCAGGTCACTTCTGCCTCCTTTCAGCAATGTCCGGCATCTGTTCCATACCGTGCTGTGGCCAGTACTACGGCTGTGCCTGCCTTAGGTTGTCCCAATTTCGTGGTGGGATCTTACCCGTCATTGACTAACCAGCCCTCTCACCGGCCAATCAGCAGATGCACTTGTAAAGAATGGAAAAGTCAGACATGGTGTTATAACCAAGCAGTATAGGTATCAGTACTTTTAATTTTCCATTACTTTGCACATACACAATCTGTGTCAATAAAATATTTAAAAAAAAACATCAAGTCACGACCCAACAACCTTGATCAGTAAAGATCCAATATAAAATTAAGTTTTGCACTAACTCATTGATACATAGCTCTTTATTTAATTCTATTAAATTATTTTGTAATTGTAACCCATATGGAATATGGAGCTACTAAAACCCTCAAGTCATTTAAGAGGTGTAATTACTTGCCGTACCCAAAAGGGGGCGCAGTAGTAGAAAAAGCCGTTACTTTTGTTCCCTTTTTGGCTTGAGAGATTTTTTTACAACGTGCTGCAGACCAGCTGAGCAATATTTGGTAGGAAAATACTATATAATGGTCCTAAATATTGCATTTTAGCACATATTAGAGCTAATAAACTGTTTTATAACCAGAATTCCAGCTGTGAACGTGAGGGAGGCAGTTTTCTGTCAAGTAATAAGTGTTTGAAACTCCGGTGAGTGGAACCACAAGTTTCTGTTCTTATAGCGTAGCTATTTGCTGTAAAGGGAGAGTACATTGTACTTTTCATACACTTTATATTAGAAATGGAAAGAATAAAAAACCAATCGGAGTTATAAGAATGTTCTTTAATGCTTGTAAAAATGCTGTAAAAGTATAGCTACGCTAACCGCTAGCTAGCGCTAATCGCTAGTTGGTGCTAATTGCTAGTCACTTGCTCGTTAGTGAGTAGAATTACTAATAGCGTGGTGGAGCCCTAAAGGCACAGTGCACATGTTTGGTTAAATCATTTTAGTTGGTTAGATTGATACATCTTAATAATTTACAGCATAACTGTGCTATGATTTGATATATTTTGGTTATCAGAATGTACCTATTAATAATTAATTAATTGATGTTTCGATTTATATTCATGTTAAAAAGGGATAATTAGACATTTTACAGCTAAAAGTGGGAAAAGAATAGTAATCCATTAGTCAGTGCTAAAATACCAATACTGGAGTAATGTAAGTTAAATGTCAGTGGTTGTGGTTGTTGTAATGTATGAATGTTAATTAGTCATTTGTAGTCAAGGTTGTCATTAGTTTTGTACGGTTATAAGATGTTTTGAAATTTTAGAAAATAACCTAAAGGTCTCATTTTAGGGAACATAAAAGAAATATGAGCATTCATTGTTTCTGCACTATCTGTTGTAGATTGGTTTTTATTGGAGATACAGAAAGACTCAGAGGAGGATTGTGATGGCGAGCCCAGCCCTGTGAACTGCTGATGGTCAAAGAAGCGGGTGGGCCTACCGTTAAGACCGTTTACAAGAGACAGCGGATTTATCAGAGTTTTGCCCAGCATCAGATAAGAACTTATTCACACTAATTACTCTACCCGGGTAGAATAGCCATAGGAAACACCTTTAACATACATTCAAGGACCTGAACTGAACTTTGGAATCCATACCTCTCTAAATACCAGAAGTGGCATTGGATTTACTTTTTTTTTGTTTTTGCACTTTAACATAATTTTATTTTTAAGAGCTCTATTTTATTTCTAAGTTCTATGCAGAACTGTGCATGTTAATTCATTGCTTGTGTAGCAATAAATGTGTTAACTGTTCAACTTCACCTCCTCTTCATTTCAAGGTGTACCGCTTCTCGAACCTAGTTCAGAGTTAGTGCCCTTTTTGTCATCAGTAAGCTTAGGTGCTACATAATCACCACCAACAATTAAGGCAAATTGGATGAAATGATCTATAACTATTCATAATTCTTCTGCTAAGGTCTCAGGCTGTGGGCCTCTGTATTGACGTTGAATTGAGTTACACCCAGTGAATTCTCCCTGACTACATAGTATGTGTCACTCCCGCTGCTAGCCCCTCAGTCCACACCCGCATTCTGGAACGTTCTTCTTCTCCAACCTTCTGATTCTTTCCACCTGCTTCTCATCCACGCCTCTATCCTTCCCTATTTATACCCTCTTTCTTTCATTCTCCCTTCGCTAAGTCACTTGGTTCCTTACCTCGTTTCTCAGCTCTTCCGTCCGAATCCTGCGATCCCTATTCTTCAGCTCTATCCGCGTCCATCTGTCTTCAAGTGCTCGTTCCGTTTTGCCTCAGCATCCCTGCTTCTGCAAATAAATCCACTGCCTTCGATTCAGTCGCCTGCGTGTGTCTCCTTTCTTCCAATCCGGCGTCACAGTATGATTTCATCTGCACTGTCTTAATTCTGGTTTAAAGCAGCACCATTAGCCTTCTCTTTTTCTTCTTTATCCAATGTCCAATTATGAATGGTTCAGATTTTACCACTTGAATGGTAATTAACATTACATTGTTAAACAAAAATTTATCAAGTTAAATAATATCATATCCTTAATGAACTGTCATCCTTCATTTTTCAGCTAATTGTCTTAAATTTAAATGATCACACTTAAAGACCAGAACCCAACATGTGAAAGCTCATAACCACCAATCCACTGTACTTAATACCGGTACTGGTGTTCTACACAGTTCTATACTCAGACCACTTTTATTTGGTCTTGAAATTAGTAATCCGCCTATTGTTTAACCTCAGAGAGCGATCTGGCTATATGCTACCATAATGATACCATAATTGAGTTCAGTCCGCTTCTCCTGTAACAGCATCTAATGTATGTAATTCATCACTAATCTATATTAGAGAAAATAGTACTTATTGTTCTTTCACCAGTCTGTGTCACCAGTTGTGACTTATTAATAATCTAGTAATCTAAGTGTACCTACTAGTCCATTCATCATTTGTTTTCAGTTTTGTATATATTGTATATTATCCCTGTCAAATAAGAAATGAAAAGATACATGCAATCCTGAACGGCTAGAACCTCTAAATCATTAATGATTCATCACTTTTACATTGAACTTTGACTTTACTGTGAAAGACTAACCCTTTTACAAAATGACACAAATATAAAAGAGAAATTGTAATTGATGTAGTGCAAGCAACACTTCATGTATTTGTTGATGATTAGCATGGATCCACTTTGTCCAGTAGTTGATGAATACTTCAGTTTCTGTTGCTCCTCAATTACCCATTAGATGAAATGGCTTCAAAACAAAAACAACAAAAGAGCACAAACAACAAACATCCTACACTGGGGGCCCTCATTTCTAATTTCTGTATTCACATAATGTCTGTTAAATTCATTTTGTGCATTCACATTTATCATCAGTATCATTGACAACAATCCATGGATCTCTGGATCTCCTAGAGATACGAAAAATGTAGATGTTATTTCATCAAATCAAGATGAATGTTTAAATCAACCTGTAACAACAAAAGATGGAACATTAGGATAGTCTCATACAAAATATAATCACATGTTCCAGCAGGAAGGTCTTATTTTCTTCTGCCTTCCATACGTACATAAAGTTATTACCCTAAAAATAAACCCATTTTCAGACCCATTCAGCCATGCCCAAATTAAATGATACCTCAAACTGAGTAACATGAGTTACTGATTTCTGTTTACAACTTAAATCATACAGGAGCAGTGTTCAAATCAAGTTTAACTTTACTATTATGCATTTAAAATCGTACTAAATGTTCTGATCTCAACTCAAATGCTCTGACATGACGATCAGCTGATCAAATGGGAGGACCAAAGAACAGGTCAGTGATTGGTCCTTAGCTAGACCTTTTGCACATGCGCAGTTTATTCTCATCTGTGCTCCTTCAGAAGCAGAACTAATACGCAGGTCAGTCATCTGCGCCATAGGGACACAGATAAGTTCGTTTCACTCACAGAAATTTCAGTCTGCTCTATGGCGTCGTACAAAAATCACCTAGTTAAATAAAAATAAAGTTATCCACGGTAAAATAATACTTCAGTAGAACCATTCAAAAATAATACTTGTAATATAAGATCTCAAAACTACACACTCTTTTATTGATTTTAAATGTTTCCATTTTCTTTTATCTTACTGTTTTATCATTCATATTTATCATTATACTTTTATCCATTCTTTTGTTTTAAATTATCTTGCTTGTGTAAAGCACTTTGTAAAATGTTTGGAAAATTAGTTAATAAAACGTATTATATTATTATTACCGTTATGGCCGAATTTATGCTTAACGTCTAGGTTTATGTCTATAAATAAGTTCCAACACTTCTAAATCAATTCTGTTCAGCGTTATCAAACCTGTTTTAGGTGTAGATTAAAACATACTGTACCCACCAACTCTAAAATTTCCCTTAATCCGAGCAATTGAACTTATAGCTCACATATTCTGTATACTTTGTTTATTTTATATATTTTAAATGACCTTTCCTAAAATCTATCAGATGCTAAACTTATTTGCTGGTCTTATATAGGAAATCTCATATTTTCAGCAGTGTCACGTGTCCCCCCTGTCCTCCATGTCTTCGTGCCCCTCCTTGCCTCAGGGGGGCAGTCTGCACTGCATCGTTCGTGGTGCTCCGCCGGATAGTGGAGCACCGGAAGAAGAAGCTAGGGCCCTCGGACTAGTGAACACTGATGAACAGTATTTAAGCAGGGCCCTAGCTCCTGAACGGCGGGGATTTGTTTTTGGATATGTTTGGAGTTATCCTTTTGATTGTTGCGGTGTGCATAATAATATTCGTTTGATATTACTGGATTGCGCTCTAGATCCTGGTAAGCTCGCATTTGTTATGACTTTTGCGGTAGCCGGTGTTTAATATTTGTGCAATTGTGTGTTCCGGTATTAGTTATTGGTGTATTTGTGTTTTTCATGTATGTTTTGCTGCACGATAGGGCTGTTTATATTGTGTTCCTCGGAAGGCCCGCTTATTTATGTTTGTACTAAGTTTGTGTTAATACGCAATTAAAAACTATGGTTATTTTGATAGAACCTGCACACGTCTCCTCCTTGCCTGTTAGGCCACACTGTCATGACAGAAATCCCTGCCAAACTTAGGAGACGACAGGTTTTAATTTGGCTGGAACTACATGGGCTGAGCTGCTGGAAAAACTTGACGGTAACCCCCGTCAATGCGGCGAATTTTTCTACTGGGCGGACACTAACTGGTCCGAGCTTTCATTGGGGACCAGTGACCAGCTTGTAGACAAGCTGTTGGAGAGGTACGGTCTCCCCCTAAAGACAAGCAGGCATCCTCCAACAGGCTAAGTTTGGTAAGGCTTGCTGGTAAATTGCGGCATCCCCAGCTTCCCGTATAGCGCCTCGTCGTGGTGTTTCTGAATACGCTAGCTCAGTTACTGAGCCAATAGCGTCTTGTTATTGTGTTTCTGAATACGCTAGCTCAGTAAAAGAGCCGATAGCGTCTTGTTATGGTGTTTCTGACCATGCTAGCTCAGTAAAAGAGCCGATAGTGTTGTGGTATGGTGTTTCTGAACTCGCTAGCTCAGTTACTGAGCCGATAGCGTCTTATGGTGTTTCTGAACATGCTAGCTCAGTACAAGAGCCAACAGCGTCTTGGTATGGTGTTTCTGAACACACTAGCTCAGTAAAAGAGCTGATAGCGTCTTATGGTGTTTCTGAACACGCTAGCTCACTTACTGAGCCGATAGCATCTTGTTATGGTGTTGCTGAACACGCTAGCTCAGTAAAAGAGCCGATAGCATCTTGTTATGGTGTTTCTGAACACGGTAGCTCAGTAAAAGAGCCGATAGTGTCGTGGTATGGTGTTTCTGAACTCGCTAGCTCAGTTACTGAGCCGATAGCGTCTTATGGTGTTTCTGAACACGCTAGCTCAGTACAAGAGCCAACAGCGTCTTGGTATGGTGTTTCTGAACACGCTAGCTCAGTAAAAGAGCTGATAGCGTCTTATGGTGTTTCTGAACACGCTAGCTCAGTTACTGAGCCGATAGCATCTTGTTATGGTGTTGCTGAACACGCTAGCTCAGTAAAAGAGCCGATAGCGTCTTGTTATGGTGTTTCTGAACACGCTAGCTCTGTGAATGAGCCAATAGCGTCTTGTTATGGTGTTTCTGAACACGCTAGCTCAGTATTAGAGCGTATAGTGGTGGATTTAGGTGTTTCTGACCACACTAGCTCAGTATTAGAGCCGATAGCGGTGGATATTGGTGTTTCAGATCACACTAGGTCAATGTTAGAGCCAACAGCGGTGGATATTAGTGTTTTTGAACTCGCTAGCTCAGTTACTGAGCCGATAGCGTCTTGTTGTTGTGCTTCTGAACACGTTAGCTCAGTAAAAGAGCTAATAACGTCATGTTATGGTGTTTCTGAACTTGCTAGCTCAGTTAAAGAGCCGATAGCGTCTTATGGTGTTTCTGACCACTCTAGCTCAGTATTAGAGCCTATAGTGGTGGATTTAGGTGTTTCTGACCACACTAGCTCAGTATTAGAGCCGATAGTGGTGGATATTGGTGTTTCAGACCACACTAGCTCAATGTTAGAGCCAATAGCGTTTTGTGGATCTGTTTCAGGACACACTAGCTCCGTAAATGAGCCAATAGCATCAAAAGTATGTGTTTCTGAACTTGCTACCTCAGTTATTGAGCCGATAGCATCTCGTTATGGTAATTCTGAACACGCTAGCTCTATAATGGAGCCGATATTGTCTCGTCTTGGGGTTTCTGAACTTGCTAGCTCAGTTTTTGAGCCAAAAGCGTTTCGTCATGGTGTTTCTGAACACACTAGCTCCATAAATGATCCGATACCATTACGTAGTGGTGTTGCTGAACATGTCAGCTTCGTGTATGAACCTAGTACATTTACATTTACATTTACATTTACAGCATTTAGCAGACGCCCTTATCCAGAGCGACTTACAATTGATACAGTCTTACAATCCAAGCCATTGTGGGTTAAGGGTCTTGCTCAAGGACCCAACAGTGGCAGCTTAGCAGTGGTGGGATTTGAACCCTGGACCTTTTGGTCCATAGTCCAGTACCTTAATCGCTAGGCTACCACAGTCCACAGTACATCCGTTAGTTCAGTGTCTACTCACACCGACTCCCGCACCACGGACAATCGCGCCGACTCCCGCGCCACGGACAATCGCGTCAATTCCTGTGCCACGGACATTACCTCCGATTCCCGCGCCATGGACATTCGCGCCACAGACAATACCGGCGACTCCTGCGCCACGGACATTAGCGCCGAATCCAGCGCCGAGGAGGGCAGTTCCTGTTCCTGCACTGAGGGTGTCTGTTTGTGTGCAAAGATTTTCTGTTCCAAGACCTGTGCCAGCACCAAGGGCGACTGATCCAGTAGCCGTGCCGAGGGCGACTGATTCAGTAACCATGCCGAGGACGAGGGTTCCTGTTCCAGCACCGAGGGTGGCTGTCCTGGTCCAGAAGCATGCACCAAGGGCATCCGTGCTGGAGACTGAGGGTTCGAGAGAGACCTTGCCAGAGGTAGTGTGTTCCCGTGAGGACCTGCAGGAGGCCGTGTATTGCCGTGAGGTCCTGCAGAAGGCCGTGTGTTGCCGTGAGGACCTGTAGGAGGCTGTTTGTTCACGTGAGGACCTGCAGGAGGCTGTGTGTTCCCGTGAGGACCAGCAGGAGCCCGTGTGTTCCCATTACACTCTCCAGAAGGGGGTTCGGTCGAATCCGGTGCCCATATGGGTATCCCCTGATGTTGTCGTACGGAGGGGGGCGTTTAAGGGAGCCCTAGCTCCGACTCGGGCTCCGTGGGGGGGGGGGGGTATATCACGGGTCCCCCCCTGTCCTCCATGTCTTTGTGCCCCTCCTTGCCTCAGGGGGGCAGTCTGCACTGCGTCGTTCGTAGGAGGTGTTTAATATTTGTGCAATTGTGTGTTCCGGTATTAGTTATTGGTGTATTTGTGTTTTCCTGCGCGATAGGGCTGTTAATATTGTGTTTCTCAGAAGGCCCGCTTACACGTTTAGTTCGGGCTTGTTATCATTTACAGTAGTGCTTATTTACATTTGTACTAACTTTGTGTTAATGCGCAATTAAAAACTATGGTTATTATGCTAGAACCTGCACACGTCTCCTCCTTGCCTGTTGGGCCACGCTGTCGTGACAGATAGGTAGAATGGGACAGTTTTGAATGTTTTCTGTCCCCCTTTACTATAATAATAATATCCATTACTTACAATATCTGTATTTCACCTTTATAATAAATACTCGGATAATACCATTTTAAGAGCTTAGGTTCTATTTTTCACCAGTTAACAATGACATTAAAGATGTATTGACACAAATATAAATATAAATGCTCCTTCAACCAACTAATCAAATCAAACTAAATATACAATTTTTAATATTTAGTGTAGCAAACTAAGACTACACTTTAATTGGATTAATTTTTAATTAAACTTTATTAATTAAAATATATATTAATTAATTAAGAAATACGAGGCACCACCAAATCGATTAATGATAAATATAAATAATTCACTGGCCGATCTGGAAACCAGGAAAAAGAAACAACAACACTTGATCAGTCTATATCTGAATAGTGAAAAGTATTTCTCGACCTTTGAATGAATGAGCTCTTAAACCAGGCGGCAAATTCAAAAGGTTTATAAACAAGTTTATTAACTACAAACAAGGCAATACCAACAGATTATCTACTGTAATAACGAGTGTTTCACAGAGTTAAAAATCATAAAATGACGATGAACATGTATATATCACAGTATGGAGGACAGGGAATAATGGCAAGCGTACACATTTCAGTAATAAAATCGGAAACCAACATGACTCTATGTAACTTATCGGTCGCGCAATAATTACTAACGTTGCGATGTTACTGGTAACCTTAATGACGTTGAATGTGGATAGTGTGGTAAAAATTACTTAGGCGTGAATAAGTCTATGTTGAAGCGTGGTTTTAGCTTAAAAACGCAAAGTACGATAAATCAGGGACCCAGAACAGCCACAACAGTGGTACTTGCCGATTGCTTTGTGGAGGCTCACGCGAAGGAGATGGAACAGAACCGGGCCTCTGCCTGTCGTCCGACGTCACACATGGAACTGAAGCGGTAAAAATCTTCAGATTCTGATGCTCCTGTTTGGTGGACTGTAAGATCTTGGCTATAGGCCTCCGGTCCGTGTCTTCGGTCCGTGGGATCACAGATGGGTTGAGGGCCTCGCTCCGGTTTGGCTTTTCCCAGCTGTTGATCAGGTTCCTTGACCTCGACTTGCGGGCGTGTGACTCGGATTCTATCTTGGCCACAGATAAAGGTGGAGTCGAGCACGTTCTAGCACCACGAGCTTCAACAAAACTTGAAAAACTTGTATGGTACAAAAAATGGTCGAGCTTAGAGTCTGGTTGGTCTTTTAACTATCTTCTAGTTCAGCGATACCGAACTACTTAAGACTGCTGTATACAGGAAACTTTAAAGTAAAATGCGAAAACTTGAGTAAAATGAATAATCAAAAAAGTTACAAAAAGGAAAAATTAAAAAAGACAAAAGATAGACTTAAAGAACATAAAGACACAAGACTTGAAACACAAAACTTGAAGCTATCTTACCACGTGGTCGTCCCGCGTTGCCTTTTGAATGTTTCAGCTCGGGGGGCAGCTGGAGGCGGGACATAAGGAGTTGCCCTTACTTAGCCAATGAGAAGCTGACTCCTCAGTAAAGCTCTCCTATCGCCGTTGCCTTATTTCACCATAAACCACAGACGTCTAACTTGGTTTAAATAATATTCCTACGTATCTAAAAGAGATTGAAAAGTATCACACAATAACCAAAAATCCTCAAAGTTACAAGTTTAGATGCAGACTTCGTTGTAAGGTTCAGATGATCAAAAGCACCTTGAATTGATAACCTAGAACATCGTTAAAGCATTCTAACTACAGCACAGGCATTTACTATACTTTTAACTAAACAATACTATGATTAATACAAGCTGTAGGAAACGGTACATTGTAAATAACTTCATGTTTGTTGCACAAATTATTAAAACCTGATCGATCAAAACACATAGGCAAAAGCTGTTATTTCTATATATCATACTAAACGGGATCACTAAATATCAAAACAAAAAAAGATAATTATACTAAAACATTAATCAAGTAGATATGAAGATACATAAATTAATAACATACATATGTATGATCTATAATGGTGTGTGGAATAAAAGAATATCCTTTGATCCACTCTTTGTATGAATCATTTAAATGTATATAGCGTTTGGACTTCTCAGGATCCAAATATTATTTGTTATGTAATTAAAAGGTTTCGATGAAGATAATCTGTTCCCAGAAAGAGTTGAATACAATTATTAAAGTTTGTCTCTTTAGAACAAAAGCTGAGTTCTTTGTGTCATAAATCTCCAGGGGTGTCTTTCTGGCGCCAGGCTTGGGTGATAAGGCTTACAAGAGGCTGTGATGAAAGGTTCACTGAAGTAAACCGTTATCTTCTGCACAATCAGTTTTAAAAGGGAAATTGAGAAGACTTTGTGGCCTGGATGGTTGAAACCTAAGATTAGCACATGGACTTAGTTTATGATTGGAGATGTCAAAGGTTGTATGTCGGTTTGGGAAAGAGTTAACTGTTGATGAAGTCAAACGGTGGGGGTTAAGATCCTGTCCAGATGTAGGGCCTTCTTGCATTCCAAGATGTTGTAAAGTTTATGACTTAGGGGAAGAAGGTAAAGAGAGGGAGATACAGCGATCACGCTACATTAGGACAAAATTTCCCTTGAATTCCCAAGATTTCCCTAGTAAACATACTTTTGTGTACCACACTTCTATAATTATCACACCATACAGCGTGTTGCGCTTTATCTTATTTTCTCTTTTGATACCTTTATTAAGTTGGTTCTTAAATTAAGTAATTGATATATCCTATTTTACATCATCTAATAGCGCACTCTGTTTTATACTCTTTCCACACTGCTTAAATATCTCTACACTGTATTTTATTTTAATTCACGTCCACAGATTTACTTTTTCTGTTTTCTTTTTCCCCCTTCACTGCAGTTTCCCACAAATATCAGTCACAAACACACCTAGGTTTCACACACACTCTAGCAGCTTATCTCATTCACTCCGTGTATGAAAACTCACTGTATGCTCGTCTTTTATTAAATATCAATACTACACCTCAGCTTCCCTATAATTTCAACCTCAAATCTCCTCTACCTCGCCTACGCTCCGTCAATTATTATTCCCTTATTGTAACTACTTTATTTATATAAATACCAGTTTATCTTTTAACAGCACAACAAGACAACACTATTGAAACTAACACAAACACACTTCAGGCCTCTTCGTACTCACCTTTACTTTACACTTAAGACAATTTCAATCCTTTCATAGATCCACGAGTCAAACTGCATTTCTAATTCATTTTCTTTCTCTCTCGATTTCCTTCACCAATTTTATTCTCCATTGCCTATTCACATGCGACCACAAGGTATCTTGGTCTCTTTCTATTTTCTTTCCTACTTCCTGCAAGCCTCCTATACAATCACTCTGATTACTAGACGTCAGAACACTTGTGTGATTATGTAGACATGGACACTACTGCACTTAATACATATAGTAAAAGCACATCATTTTCTAATACTTCTTCCATTTCCTTTCAGCACTGTTTCTATTTATTCCATCACTCTCGCTCACGTTTCTGTGTACTGTTATACTATCTTGTATGGCAGGCAACAAATTTTACAATGACGTGCCATTCCCAGTTCCATATTTGGTGTGCAGCCTTACCCGTCTGCTGCAAAGCGTGCGACTTCTCTATTCCTGGCCGCAAAATATATCCCGGTCAAAAAACCACCAAGATTCAGGCATTACCACACTTATAAACATAAATACAAGATTTAAAACAAGCAGAACTCAATACTCTTTACCAGCACACAAAAGATCCCTTCCTACTAGTGGTTGCTACACTCTAAATCAGTATATGTATGTAATGACCTGTTTTAGGAGGTAGCCCTAAACCTCCTGGGTGCATTGCCCATCCAGCGTCCGCACCTGGTTTGGATTATCCTTTTGACAATCCTGGACCTTGCTCCGAGATGTTTGAGACGGTTGCAATCCCCCCTCGGGCTTTTTCTCTCCCAGCAGTTCACGAAGCCTTCTATGTGAACGAAACCTCAGCTACGTCCAGCCAAGGGTATGTCGCTTGCCAAGCATGCACAGACAAACAATCAGTATGTGTTGTACTGTCAAAAGTTTTGCAGGTCTACCCACCTATAGACCTGTAGGGTTACTAACCTGCAACCACGGAAGCTTTTACAGGTGCGCTTACCTGAAGGGTTACCAACCTCCACACACTTTACTCTATAAAAACGTTTGTATACTGGTCACAAGCAGAGCTTCAAAGGTTAATTCAACCATGCAAAGAACAGAAATAATGGACCTGTCACACCGTCAATGGAATTCTTGGAAAACCGACACCCACAACAACCTCCTTGTTTACCAATTAAAATAAAATAGCAAGAATAGCAACGTAAATTGCTGCTTACCTTTTACAGAAGTTTTATGTGAGATGCCAGCTGTCCGACTCACCGTTCACCAATTGGATTTCCTTCGGGTCCCTGTACAGGCCACCAAATTGTTAAGGTAGACCTCTCGTCTCCTCGCAAGTTCTTTTCGACCCTTCGGGGAAAAAAAAAACACTCAACAGAGGTTCGAGGTCCATTTTTCCTTTATTTTCAGATCTGGGGACGTCTTACGCAAGCATTAGAATGTGCTGTTTCAAACAGGCTCCTTTTATACCCTGCAAGTTTCACTTCCTCATATCTTGATATCTGCCTAGCAACTTACATACGCTCCACCTTTACACATTTATTTGCTTCACATAGACCCTATAACTGCTTTCCGCTTATTCAGCATCCCCTGCTGTCGGGTCTTTCCCAATACACATTTTCCAGACTGATCAGTCTGAACACCCCAAAATGTCCCGGTTTCAAAGTTCTTACTTCCGGCAAAACAACGGTACAGACAGCTGCTGATAGTACATTTTCTTATTCAAAACAACTTGAACAAGCTGACAGTGCATATTTTCCACAAAGTTCCGTCTGTACAAAACGTACAAAAACATCAAAACAACTTCGTCACCCTTCTGACCTCTTATTGCTTCTAATCATTGAAATCAAATGTATATTGATATGCTGATTAAACATGTTAACTAATGTTTTGATATGTTGATCATTAGGTGATTAATATCCATAATATGCTGATTATAGTAACAGTACATATTGCTGCTTTCAAGTAGTGTCGGAAATATCGTATATACGGGATGAGATTACATAAACGTGACGGGTTGCCAACCGACCCGTATTGTCCGGGATGTTGGATAAATTTTAATATCTTAGTATTTAATCCTACTGCATAGTAAAGTAAAAAGTATGTAATCCTAAACTTATGTGATAATATAGCTGTGGAACACTGTGTGTAATGATTCTTTCCAATGACTTGCTGAAAACGTATACAAAACACAGACGTGCCCCCAGGGTCAGCAGCAGGCCATAAAAGAAGAAGGAGTTACAGAGGGAACAGCCAGACCCTAACCCCTGGTCATAAAGACCCTTATCTGTCTATATGTTGGTACACAGAATCTTGTCGTTATCTTTGGTTTTTATCTCTGCTTTTTATCTCTGGGCAGGAGACCCAGCTTGTGATTAATGAGTTGCTTATACAGCTTTCCTGTATGCTCAACCCTGCACGTAAATGAACCAGTTAAAAGGGGGAAGCCTTCTACCTCCTTTATCCACTCTCATACAAGTGTTCAGGCATTGCTGTATGTGAGTTGATCTCTGCCGCGCAGATAATAAAAGTTGTCTACTACTCTATTCCAGCACCAGTGTCTGTGTGACTTTGTTCTCCCACGTTTGAAAAGTCTCCACCACAGTTTGGCAATTTTGATTTCTCCTGTCGGGACAGCCCCAGTCCCGGATTCCAATCACAGCCTCAATGGCCAATATTGTGCCAAAACTGATACAAACTCCCGGGTGTAGTAGCTACGTCAGTGACAGACCAGTGTGTGTGCTGTGAGCGGAGCCTTATGCTGTCAAAATGAGCAGTGAACCTGTACAGAAAAAAAGACTTTGCAACTATAAAAAAGAGTGGGAAGCCAAAAGGCCAACCGCGGTAAACTTGGCTTGCGGTTGCGATTCAGAGCTTTTTTCGTCTTGCATTCTGTGATGAAGTCACTTTAAACTGTGATTAATGCTACATTTTGCTCGTCCTGATTTGTGAATTCAGCTGACGTCATCATCTAAGATGAAATCATTTGGCATTACATTTTAGGGCTTTATTTTCAAAAACTTGTAACTTCTAAAGGTGACCACTTAGATTACTGACACCTGCAGTAAAGTGACCAGGCTGATTTTGAAACTTTTCAGTCTTAATTCTGTCTGTACGTGGCTCGTATAAACCGTGAGGACGGAAAATGACAACACGTGAAATGATTAAGCCTTTAATTTAACTTGCCATAAAACCATCCAAGCAGGCCATTTAACTTCAAAAACTGATAATATAGAGAATCAACACAGGTTAAAGTTACCCTCCATTAGTTCTGGAAACTATCACAAAAATAATTTTGTCTAAGAGGGAGTTATTTACATACTGTGTATTATGTGCAGGCATTTTCTGATTTGTGAAAGCTTTCACAGATATAACTTTGTCTAATAAATTGTTGGAATGATATTATTTATTACTTTTAGACATAATCTGATTTGTTGAAACTTTCACATATATAATTTTGTCTAATAAATATTTATTATAATGTTATTATTTTTAGGAATAATCTGAATTATGAAAGTGTTCACAGATAACATTTAGTATATTAAGCATTTATTTATATAATTTGTTTTTTTTAATATATAAAACTTAAGAGAAAAAACTTCTAATAATTGTCTTGACTGTTACTGTGAACCATACATCCAAGCAAGTACAGTAGTAGTTTGTCCTTTTACACTGGGAAATGGGTAAATTTATAGTATGGTTAAGGAAACTTTGTGAATTCAATTATTGTTGGTCAGCTGCTGGGGGTGCGAACACACCTGGAAGAAAGTGTCCCTGATTGGGGGTTGAAGAAGTTGGCAACCCTACCGCAATGTCGTATTTACCAGTGGGAAACTCGAATTTTTTGATAAGCCCCGACTTTCCGAGCTGGGGGCTTGTCAGTAACGAAACGTCATGTCGGCTGCCAGCATGGATGCTGCTACTACAGTAAACGGTAAAGTTTTTAGTTTACTACCAGTAGTTTTACATGTTAACTGTACAGTTTAAGCTTGTGTACATTTTGTCCAACTTGCACTGATGTTAATGTGGAATTACAACAAAATAATATTATATAATATAAAATATTACTCAACTAATGCGTTTCCTGTTCGCTTTATTCTCTTCAAGTAAGGCTAAATAAACTTGCTGGTTTTGCCTATACAAAAACAGAAGTAGTACAAACAAAAGTTTTCTTTTGGCATAACCACCCGACAAAAAACACTTGAACGCACATCATGTCGTAACTACGTCCTCCGAACTCGTAAGGAGGAACTTCCGAGGACGACTTGAAGGCAACTATAACAGCTTGGTTGAGGGATTCTGGGTGAATCCCATTTCAGGGGCTGCGTCCTTCGAAGGCTGCATTTGAAGACCGATTGCGTCATAGCGGCGCGCCTAGGCTGTCCCATTCCGAAGGCTCCTTCGTATGCGGCCGACAAATGCGTCCTTCTTTTCCCTCAAAACGAAGGATACATCCGATGTATCCTTCGCGACCTACCATATCCCGAGGTGCATCGCGCCTGAGGGGAACTTGGGGATATCGCAACGGTTGGCTGAGGAATATACGTTATTTAAATGTAAGGATTTAAAAACTCGAATAGGTAAATGCTTGAGGGAAAATGAATGCCAGCGCCTGCAGTCAAGCTTCTCCTCCAATAATTGAAAAAACAAAAGCAGCATGTAAATTAAACTCAAAATTTCTGGCTGCATTGTTATAACGATTATTGCTGTTTTGTGATACGGTCCGGGTGGGTGGCTCTGTGACGCAAACGGGAAATCCAATGCAGAGTAGACCGTCTCATTTCGTTTCGGTCTTTGCTGCGGTGTACCCAGCCTTCCAAGCACACACCTTCATAGACCGGTCAGGGGCTGCATCCTTTGAAGGACGCGGTCTACACCGTCTATGAAGGCGTGTGCTTGGAAGGCTGGGTAGTGTTACGACGAATCTTTTGTTCGCGAGGTCCTGAAGAAACAGTCGGAAAATCTAGGCGGCTCTTGATACAAACAATTTATTTAAAACACAAAGTGGTCTGTGAATAAATCTTAGAGTCAAACCGTACGGATGCCCTTCTTTCTCCTGCAATCCCTGTGAACACCTCCGCGACAGATCCAGAAAGAGAGAGCGCTCGTGCTGCGCGAACGTTTTGTTTACCATATAGGCTCCTCCTACACTACTAGTGGAGCCAATGAAATTTGCTAGAAAGTCCAGGCTCCGCCCCCCCCCCTTTAGGCGGGAATTTCAAGGTTCCCTACTCAGTGAAGCAGGGGCGCGCCATTTTAAACAAAGGACCGAGTGGTTAAAACTTCCCGTATTGAATTTGCGTTGAATTTACGTTTATAAGTTCCGAAAACCCCAACAATCCCCCCTTGAAAGCATCTTAATGCTTTCACATTACCTTTTAATTTTAGGTTAGGTGTTTCTAGGTTCCAGGAAAAAGAAAGAGCAACTGTCCGCAACCCCCGATTTAATCCACTCTGGCTACATGGCCACTGGGCTGAATTTATACAATAAAAGGTTTCTAAAACTCAAAAGGCTGCCAGTTAAACTAAAGGAACCGTACCTTTCGCAACAGTTCCAAACCCTTAACAAAGCAAACAAATTAATAAATAAACAACACTAAAAATGGGAGACAAAAATAGAGTAATTTTAAATTAGGACATCAAACATGAGAATAAAAAATAAAACAGTGTGTGTAGCTTCCACAGGAAGTCCGTTCAGGTCATCCTCCACTGGACAGAGCTGCAGATATTCAGAAGGGGCCCATAGCTCCTGTTTCTCTGCACAGCTCTTACTGCCCCATGGGTTCTTCCCCGT
>JAJAGP010004921.1:0-40674 GCA_025084515.1 Ancistrus triradiatus | reverse complement strand
TTAAGATAAGATTGGATATGTGGGCTGAAAACGTAACCCTGTGTTTTTGCCTTTACACTTGGTTTTTTTCATTCGTTGTGTATCTGGGTTGTTACCTGATATAGATTTACACCACATACATTTACACTTAATAGTCAAATACATCTCCAGTCAGCCAGATTAAGATCTGAGTGTTGTATCCTGTGTAATATGTAAACCAACAACACTGGACCACGTGCTTCTTGTTTTGCTTACAGGTTTTATTTTCAAAAGATGGTTGGTGCATCAACCTCACAATTTTAAAAACTTTTCTTTTAAAGTTGGTGGAAGGTAACAGCCTCATGACTTAATTTTAGAAGTATAAAGCTGTTAAACATGATTAATACAGTGGTGAAATGTCAGGTGTCATTTTGGGCAGATGGATACATTTACACTTGTTTAATATGTGCCTACAATATTTCTCAAGCCACTTCATGGTTTTTTTGTTTGTTTGTTTTTTGTTGTTGTTTTAATCAAATTCAAATCAGATATCGATTCATCTTGGCGTGAATTTATTTTTAAGTGGTTAAGCCCTATCTGGATTTAAGCCTGATACTCAAGACAAGACATGACAGTGTCCACAAAGATCCACTCATGCAAAGTCTGACCATGCTTAGGTAAATAATGTTTGATCATTTTATACCATTCCTGGATAAAAAACATCTCCCTTTAGGAAAATAATTATAAAAATACATGAAGTCATGGCCATTTTAATAACTGTCAAGACAAATTGTTCAAAAATTAAGGAAATTCAATACAACTTCTACTCAAAAGGAGATTCTGTACCTCATATAGACCACACCAGGAGCACAAATGAGAAATAGAATGCACAAGTAAGAAAAATAGACCATCAAAAAAAAATTTTAATTATGTTATAGAAAGTCTATGTTAGAAACACATAATCAAAAGTCACTAGAGTATAAGAAAGAAGCTGAACAAAACTTTACTAATGGAATGACACCACAGAGAGAGCCATTGCTCTCCAAAAAAGCAAAAGATCACCTCTTCCTCACCACTGCAACAGCAGCTCTGGAAACATTATTATAGCTGTGCGTTGTTTTACGAATCATTAAATATGAGGGTTTACTTTCACTAATTCCAATTGGAACTGACACTGGTAAACCAGGGTTGCTAAGACAGGGAAAGTGTTATGAAAGTGTTAAGACAGGGAAAGTGTTATCAATTTAGTCTATAATTACAATTATTAGTGGAGGTCAGACCACATAGGATTACTGGATTCAATATGATCTGGAAATCTTAAATGTAAAACCCAACTCCTAGTGTAGGCATAAAGAAGTCATAACATTTAAGAATGCCAAAGAAATCCTCGTGATTACTCATGAATTATGACTCTCCATAGAAAACACTGTTCACATATATGGCCAGAGGATCACAGCTTACAGCTTAATGTTTAACTTTATAACATCTTAGAAAGTTATATGATAAGGCATGTATATGTTAAGCGAAGAGGTTACCGGCAAAATGAAAATTGTCTTATGCCCCAGCTAAAACCTTCATACAAACATAAAAACACAGTTCCACCCCTAAGGCACATAACTTTCTTTGTGCTTATCTTTGTGTTAATAATGATTCAATGTGTAGTTTTCATGTTTCAACATTTTTGTGAGTAAATACCAGTGTTGAGTTAGCTTTTCTCAGACATGTGGAGTGCCATTTGTCAAGTTGTGACTTGGACTGAAAACCAGAGGGTGTATGTGAGGTTTGGGCCTCTCTTAAAACCCATTTCTATTTCTTGTGCTATTTTCATATATGTAGTTCTTTTTATATCTGAAATGTACAGTGCAGAGTTATATCAGATGTGAAATAAAGTTTTGTTCTACTTTTTTTTCCCCTTCTTTACCTCATTGCTATTTTAACTTGCACTTTATAAGTGACTCATATAAGTGAACTGTATTGATAATAATTAAAGGTAAGTAAGGAGGATGCAAAGCTTAAGTTTGATTTAGCATAGTTTTACAGGAGTGTGTGTGTGTGTGTTACATTGTGGGGTCATTTGGTCCCCACATTTGGTTTACATAACAATAGAAAGCTTTTATATTTTTGGTGGGGACAGCTTGCTGGCCTCACGAGAAAACCAAAAACTAACTTTCTTTTGAAAAACCAAAAGACAGCTTTTTTGTTACTGAGGTTAAGGTTAGGGTTAAGATTAGGGCTTGGTGTAGCATTAGTTAGCTACAGCAATCATTATGTCAATGGAAAGTCCCCACAATTATAGAGACAAATGTGTGCGTGTGTGTGTGTTTAAAGCACATCAAAACCTATAGACAGATAACTCAGTAAATACTTGTGACAGAATAGAGAATTCTCAGATTGAAGTTTCTGCTAAACTAAAAGCACAAATACGTTTTAACAGACTATAGAAAACAAAGGAACTAATAGCAAGTGTACAGATCACTACAGGAACATTGATGTTGTGTTTTGTAAGTACATGTATAAAAATGTCTAATGCTTTTCAAAGTAATTCTGCAAGCATACTGGATTTAGATAAAACAGAAGCCTCCAGGACAAGATCATTTTTTATTAGATTTAAAGCTTGTCACAGCTAAAACTGTGAATCCATAATGTAGGCCAAATGTGCAATAAAGATGTGTCTGACATTTTCTCTAAATGACTTCTGGCCTTCGTCTAATCTTATGACATTTGCCTTAATAAGAGAAATGTCTGAAAAGCAACAACCTGGTACTTTAAATTGGAATCACTGCAAAACCCAACACTGTTCCAAACACATAGGCCATTGGTATTGGTTTTCAGAGACTCCTGAGACTTTTATACGCCTGTCTGAATAGTTGTTTGCAGGGTTTGGGTTTTTCTCCATCAACAAGCAATATTAATTCAGCGCCTCTATCTGATTTGTTGTAGTCCCAACCATGAAAATCATTAAGGGAAGGAGAAAAATATATGGAGACTATCATTCGGGGAACTTGGCCTTAAGAGGCCGGTTGCAGTCATGAACAGACTGTTTTTATGGTAGAAGGTTTTGGTCAGGGCAGACCTCAGGATTCTGCCAGATAGGATTACTCCATGTAAATGTAAATGTAATGTAAGTTTGTCTGGGGTGGGAGGAGCTTCAAGAGCTTGACTGACTGGTGACTTGGGATGCAGCTGAGTAATCAGTGTAGTCGTGAACATGCAGTATAGATGATTGGATGATTGTGTTTTTACAAGATACTAAGTTTTTACGACATAGAGACTGCCTTTACTAAGAACAAGTATCTCCTTATGACATCACGTTTTATCATGGTGCAATAAATAGACAGATCAATGTATTTATTAATCCCAGCAGGATATTCATACATTACAGCAACAGCAGAGCAGCACAAAGGTAGACACAGTTCAAGAGAAATGATAAATATAGAAGCCAAAATCAAAACGTGCAGTTTTTGAAGTGCAAAAACAGTGTAAAGATGCAACAGATGTCCGACAAGCGTATTCTAGGAATATTCTCTAATGCACAATATTGTCCTGTATATATATATATATATCCTGTATGTTTCTTAATTCAGGAGAGCTAAATGCATCTTATTTATGGAATTTTCGGACAGGATAAGCAACCCATCTGGGTCAGGAAGAGCAGTGACAGGTGCACCCAAATATATACTTCATTATAAAGATGTGCAGTATAATGGATCAATATTACCTGGATGTGTATTCTGGTCTACAATTAGCTATATGTTGGCACCAAATTTGGAATTATATGATCTAATTAATACCATTACTCAAAATCCAAAGTGCGTTAACGATTTTATTTAAATATGGCATGGGCAATGATAAGAAGTTGTTGATTTAAATTTTAAATGGAAATGGATGCTATATTATATTATCAGGAAGCCATAACAAAGATGAGCATGCGCTACAGTTTCCAAACAGTCAGCATATAGAACCATGGTGTAGCTATTTTCTTTCCTCGTTCTGGACTGCCACTCTCCTGCATAGCTGTATATTTTTCCTTCTCAAACGTATAAAGTTCCATTCAGAAAGTTCATGTATAGCACCAGACAATGAAGATGTTGCTTCCTGAAATATTTTGGGGAGTCTTTTTTGTATGTCAGGCTGCTGATCATATAAATTATGATCTTATAACTTTCCAGAGTTGTAGACTTGAGTCACTTGACTTAGACTTGAGTATGACCTGATAAACAAATTTGATGACTTGCGACTCAACTTGACAAACTAAAAAAAAAAAAAAATAGAATTGTGACATGTCTTTACCGTCAGTTGACATTTGTAAAGGGTAGAAACATGCAGCTAAAATAATCCTTTTCAACTATGAAGGCTGTAGTGAATTGATATGCTGTAGTGAATTAAAAATAACTGCAAAACGCAGAACAAAGGGTAAAGATGGAGCTCCAATAACATCAAACTTTGTTTGACATTTGTGTTTACGCAACGATCGGCAAGTCTGAACTTATATAGTTTACATTTACGTATCTTTAACTCATTTAAAAAATTCTCAGTAATTATGGCAAACTCTGGCTATGAATATTGTGTTATCATGTTTAGTTTGGCTGATAGCACAATAAAACAACCCAATCATCATAAAGCAAACTCATGTGATATTCTAGTCTTTTTATAATTTTCTTATTCATAAACTCTGACTTTTTGTTGATATATAGTTTTATAATGTCACGTTCACTTTCCCATACTGTGTTTAATACAAATTTGTTAGAGATTCCAGTAAGTTATTTACTGTCTATGCTGAATTTTCTCAGTAAAACATTAAATCATTCAGCAAGAAATGGAACTTGAGACTTGACTTGAGGCTTGACTCAGGATTTGAGTGTCAACAGTTGAGACTTACTTGTTACTTGCAGTCTAGGGACTTGTTCCAACCTTTACAACTTTCCTATGGTGTACCGTTTTGCAGAAATAGCCTATTTTTGTTATTTCAGCATTCAGTGTAGGTGCTATCCAAATGGTGCCTTAGCATGCCTGGGCATGCTTAGTCAGGTTATATTTTCATAGACAGGCTACAAAGCTGCTCACATTTACAGATGCTATTTGGATGCATGTTCACACACGTTCTTCAAGTAATAGTATAGTAAGTACACAATCTCTTTTCAGAAAGATTTAATATGGCAAAAATGTCTCGTCAATGTCACAGCTGTTTAAATACTGTTACATATGTGTTGCTTCTATGCTTAAGGCTGAAAGATGCACAATGACTGTACTAACAAAGAAACCCTATTAGCTCTACTTCAGAAATAAAATTGATGATGAAGAGAAATCATCACATTTGTTGTGAAACATCCAGTCAGTCTGAAAACAACACTGATCCATTGGACCCTTAATAATAATGAGATGTTCTAACTCATAATAACAACATAACATCTCAATAAAGTTTCATATGGGAATTACTGTCTTCAAAGCACTGCCATCCTTTTTATACACAAAACTTTATACACAGTAAAATAAACATTTTCATTAAAGTCTAAAATAGATTTTAGGTCTCTCCTTCACAGACATTTAATTCTGCTGTGTTATATTCAAGTTTTATTAAACAATCAGTTAATTAAACAATCAGTATATAACATAAATGTTTGAAAGGTTTATAGACACCCAAGAATGACATACAAAAAGACATGGTGTAGGACATCCCTTTTTGCTGCTACATCAGCCTTCATTCTTCTAATAAGGCATTCCACTAGCTTATGAGAAATGACTGTGAGGTTAGGCACATATGTTAGACAGTAATGCATACAGATGGCATTAAAATTCATCTCATATTTTTGCCAAAGGTTCAGATCAGGTCTCTGCACAAGCAAGTTTTCTAGTAACCAAGGTAAATCATTTATTTATTAAGGACAGGGCAGGAAGGTGTTGACTTGTTTGGGGATTTGGAACCTATAAAAGTGTCAGAAGTGACTCACTGATGTTTTCAGTACAATATGTTCTAATACCATGCCGAATTTCATTGAATGTGGCTGAAATAAAGATCAATAAGTAGAAGGGATTATGCACATGATGCTTGTCCTAGAAAATTCTGCCAAATTTTAGGGTAGTCATTTCAGTGGGTCAGCCAGAAAATCAACTGTGGTTGTGTATCACAAGTCTGAATAGAAATAATGATTCCCAAACATTTTTTACCAAAACCAGTATGCTATGTGTGAGGAATGTGTGTGAATTATTCTCACTTTTCAGATTTCAGGTGTTTGTAATTACCACTTCTTCTTCAAATGGTGTGGAGATTATCCTGGGATTCACTTAGCAGATCTATACCCTGGATTTTGTACCAAGTTCCATAACTGCACCACCCAACCTTGCAAGCATAGCCTGGGGTTCGAACTCAGGTTCTCAAGAGCTTCTGTAAACCGAAACCGACTCTTACCTTCAAGCACCGGGTGCTGACTGCTTGTGAATAGGCCTATTTAGATAGAGGATTCTAACTATAGAAAATTGTCTCAAAATAGCTTTTCATATGTCTAGGCCCGCAGTCCCATTTAGCAAGAGTAGGGTCACAGCGTTAAGGAAAAACTCCCTAAAGGGGACATGAATGGGAAACTTTGAGAGAACCAAGACATTAAAAAAGGACCCAACCTTATTAGGTCCTTTAAGATAAAAATGCCTTTAAGATAAAAATAACAGAATTTTTTTTGCTATATATTGAATAAAAATTATTTGTTGAGTGCTAATAAATAAACAAATACACATGTATCTATTCACATAAGTGGAAAGATCATGAGTATGAACAGACACCATTCTTTGGAGTAGGGGTTAGGGTCAAGTAATCTGTACAGGACTGTATCATAACATTACCAATAACAATGCTGTGATTACTCACTCACTCACTTTCTTATCCACTTGATCCTGAACATGGTCGAAGGAGATCCGGTGTCTAGCCAGCAGCATAGGGCGCAAGGCAAGGAGAACCCTAGACAGGGCACCAATCCATCGTAGGGCACATACACTGACACACTCATACACACGCTCACACACTAGAGGCACTTTAGAGACACCAATAAAAATTGTTTCCAAACACTAAACATCATTTTATAGGCCTGAATAATTAAACTTTCTTCATATTACCTTTGGATTTTATATTAAAATTATCTCTTTAAGTTGTTGTTTATGAGTACAGTACATAATGTCTACCAAACTTTAGAGATGGAGGTGAATATTTTAATGGCCCAGTCTGATAAAAGCTGATGCTAGTGCAATGCTGAGTATTGTGAGAGTGATTTTTGATTAGATCTAGTTGGAAACTGCATTTTTACACTGCTGGAGTGGTTCACATGAGTATGTAATTAATTTAGTATGCAATGAAGTAAACCCTAACGTAATATATGATACTGTTATTTAAAGCATTTCTCCCTTTTTAGCTTTATAACTTACCATCTGTTCACAAAGGTGCAATCTGTGTTTTCCAAAAAGTTAATTGCAAGCTCAAATCTGTCCCAGATAAGTAGAACTATTCATTAAACAACTGTGCAACATTTCTTATCTGCTAGTGGCAAACAGATGCTTGCTTTTGATAACAATATTTCAGCACTGAACACCAAAAAGAGATATTCTCAAAAATTCCATTTCTCAGTAAATTTCATAGTAAGTCTTGTCAGGCATGATATTAGAATGCATGATTTTTACTTATCATCACCTTCACATTTATATTTATGCATTCATTTGAGTAACATCCTTGTCAGGATCACAGCAACACTGGGCTTAAGGTGGGAATATAGCCAAGACATGGCACCTGTCCTTTTCTGGGCATTGCACACCTAAGGCCAGTTTCCTTTTAGAGGAGTAAACCGCAGAAGAAAACCCATTCACACTGGAAGAATGCCAAGACACAAAGCAGTGTGATAGCAAGATTACCTTCATTGCCATCATGTCATATGGATGTTAACCAGTGCATACCTGTCTTAGGCAACACCCCATCACCTAGCCGTATAAGTAACATAGGACAAGCTTACAGCTGGATGTAAATAACTTTGTAAAATAACATTGACAGAAGCAAGCATAGCAGGAAAATAAAAAGAAAACTATGGTTCAAATTATAGTACATTACCTAATCAAAGAAAAAAAGGCTGAATACAAAACATTTTTAACTATACTCAAAAATAACAATCACTGGCTCAACAAGAAAAATAAAGCAACATTTTGCATTAATCCTTTACTACATTAATCCTAAACGACTCATGTGCCAACTGTTGGTATAATGTTGTTGATCCAACACAACATTGTACGTATGGCTAATTAGTTTTTTAGCCATTATACAATGCATTGCTAAGTAACATGAATATTAGTAACTGTCAATCTGAACAGCTGTTTTTAAGTTGAACATTTAATTTAATAGTTTCTCAGTAATGACTGTCTTTCTGAATGAAGTCAAACAGAGCAAATCCACAATAATATACACTAACAAACACCACTACAAATATCTGCAGTGACTGTGTCCTTAGGAACTTTAATATTTGGCTCATAATGTGCAAAGCAAAATTACGCATTTCTAATAGCGCAGTCAAAACAAAACTTGACAACCTCCAATATGCTCTGTACAGTGTTAACTTTGACTAAGTTAGTGCTTGTCTTCTTCTTCTTTTGCTTCTGCAACATTGGAGGGTATATTTGCCAGAGTTCAATATTTCATTAACTCACTAATAGAATTCTAAATCAATTCAAGTATTTTAGGCATAAAATTACCCCTTTTCACTAACAATAGGTGCAGAACACCTGTTTACAGCAGATTTAGAAATGCTAACTAATTGGCACATGACTATGCCATGTGACATTCAACACAGCTGCAAAAGTGGGTGGATTAAACATGCCACAATTTAAAACAAAATATCCACATTGTTTGGGTCATTAAGAAAATACGCTTAAATGGTAATAAGAGTAACACGTAGTTTATGAAAGACGTGATTTATGTCCTCCAGAGTGGGTTTGTGCAGTGGGAATTTGTGAAGTGGGCAAGAGAATTCAAACAAGGGCGTAGATAAATTGAGTCGTCAAACTAATTAAGATTAACAGAAAATTAATTTAATTATTTATTATTTGTAAGATTATAAGCTTGGGTAAGTAATGATAAAGTGTGTTGAAATAATACTTATAATTTCTGTGTCATCAGAACTCAATTAAATGATAATTACAAGCAAAGAAATCTGATTTCAATGTCTTGGGTTTTTTTAATACTTAATTTTTAAACCCACAACTTCCAGATATTTAAGAATTAACTAAATTTCCTCTCATTTTGATTTTAGAACATATGCATCAAAGACGGTTCTGTTTCCAAGGATACATAATCCCTTCACATAAGATAGGTTCCATAAAGGATTGATCAATTTCATCCAACCCCCAACATGATCAAAATCACTGTACCATTTAAGTAAGCATTGTGGTCATAGTGTGTTAATAGCTCAGCTCAATTATAGTCACTCTGGATTAAAGCACCTGCTAAACACCGTACATGAAACAGCACTCTTCTCAGCCATGTTAAACATCCACATCACAACAAGGTAAATTGAATAAACTTAATATTTGCAAATGTTAAAATGCATGCAAATTAAAACATATGTATTATTTAGTAAAACAATTCCAACTGCATTTAGAAGTACACCATGTATTAGTACTTGCTATCTTTATTTGGTGTGTTTTGGAGAGAGCCACTGTTCTCCAAAATCAACATTTCTGTGTGTCTGCAGTTTGCTATAGATCATGTGGAAAAGCCAGGCTAGGGGAAAATAACTAAATAACTAAATCCATCAGCTTCATTGTTCATTGTGTTCATACAATTTTACCCTCAATCAAAAGTTATATATGAATAGAAAGAAAATGTGTTTTATGTACCACACAGCAGCCAATTCTTTTTTAATGTAATGTGACCCTTTAGCATGGGTGTCCTATTCATAAAGAAGCAATAGTACTTGTATATGAATAAGTAGCCTATATATGAAGAAATACATGAGCTGCATTTCTTGTAGCAGTTTTAGATAACAACTGATGTTCAAGTCATAATTGTTGGACTGTGTGTTTCAACAACAATTCCATTTTATTTTAGGTTTCTTTCATGTGTAGTGCATGGACAGTTACTACTGGCATTGGCATCATGTAACAGGACAGCTTTCAGGCTTAATACTGGCAAATATGTAAATAGATGAGATTTTGATGGGATATATCCATAACCCAAAGCCATGAACAATCCATCAGTGCCCATGCAAAAACAGAGGTTGTAAACCTGCATGAGTTTTTTTTTTTTTAATGTTCATAATGGTTACAAAGTTTTAGAATTTTGCTTTTTTTAAGTAGTCAGACAGAAGTAACAGTTCATCACTTCCATATTTTTGCCATATTTTTGGTGGTGCAAATGACAGTGACCTCTATTTCAAGATCTCAGACTGACAGCACGTCGTTACACAACAATATGAGGAGCTCAGGGTTCATCAGTCACTAATTTTGCATTGGAAATAGAGCTCATAGGCTTACTTAAGTGCAATCATGATTCTTGCAACAGAATGTCACAAAGTATCCTCATCATATCCTCATTTGGTCACATTTGGTACCTGCAGATTTTAGAAATTTAATTTTGAAGTGCCTGATCCCTGGTTCAGTTCCTGGTTTGGACTCCACCTGGCTCGAAGTTACCCCAGAACTCCAGATAACTTTACATTTTTGGGTCCAAGCACAGAAATAGATTCAGATAGTTTGTGCTTAGACAACATAGACCACGTTACTAAACACACTATAATGGCAGGCTTACCGCAACACCAGTCATCAGAAGCGGTTGAAGCCACAAAATAATATTTTGGTGCACTGGGTTCTCGGAACACCGCCGAACAAACACTATGTGAGGACAATACCCCCACAAAGTGCATGAGATAGGGCCGAGCTTAAATAATGTCCCAAACAGCTGTAATCCATTTGCTCTTGAGCCCTAGCTTCTGCTTCGTGTCCTCCGGCGCCCGGTGGAGAACCACAAGCGATGCAGTCCGCTAGCCAGCGAGGAGGGGCGTTGCAAGCAGAGGTCTGGGGCGATCCGTGACACAGTAAAATATTAGTTTATGGAAAATATTGTGTCTATTGCTCATCTTTTAATAACTTACTGTGCAGTACTTGTTTAATATATGTTAAATTATGTTAAACTTGCATAAACTGTGTTTCCTACACTTAAACTCTCCATGGTGTGTTGCAAACATGCAACAGTGTGACAACACAGCAGCTAAACCAAAATGTTTTAAACCAAAGTGTGGTTTATATGCTATATTTAATTTAATTTCAAGCTGGTCAACAACAACAACAAAAAAATCAATATCCAATACTTAGTATGGATCACTCACTCACTTTGCACATCCACTAAATGGGTGTGCCTAACGTCCACAGACAGTGTGTCAATCATTCGCAGGATACACACACACACACACACACACACACACACACATTCAATCACAATGGGACACTTTAGAGATTCTAACTCAGGTCGTTGGAATGTGGGAAGACACCACACAGGCAGCAATTGGGCAGTGACTTTTTATGAAACACTGATACTCAACATATAAAAACCATCCAATATGAGTATCACAACAATATGAAAGCATTAAGATCAAAGGTAAGAACCATGGTCTTGCATTACAGTTTACCCTATACATAGCAGCTTAAAATACCCCATGTCTCATTTAAAAAGCCATCTGTACTTACACATGTGGCATGAAGCAAATATGAAGAAACTGTGCAGAGTATTTGTGTTTTATTGATGTGGAAAAACATCATACTAAGTTTTAAATTAATATTAGCCAGAAGAAAGGCTATATTTTGCAGAACACAGTACAGAATGCCATGATGGTTTATTTTGAAGAAATTTAGCTAGCTAACTACAAGTTAAAAGGAGCTTGTTCAACATTTTGCTTCTTTAATTACAAAGCTTGTCAGACAAGTCATTATCTAAACAGCCAGCAGCTTATCAGTGTGCTGTGCTGCAGTTCATTGTGAGCACCTCACAGAATAAGAGTCACAGTGCGAGAGTGGGTGAATAATGCTTGTGATGAACATTGCAATAACAAATACACACACTCTTCTTGACTATATGTTCCTCCATAACCCTGTCCTCTGCTTTTATATGAAAGGCCTATTTAAAAATCCTTCATGGTACAAGTGGACAGCAGTTTGTTACGTGAAACATCTAGTGGCTATAAGTATTTACCTCTACAGGGCTAAAGAAACATATTCACTTTTTACATGGAAAATGATGTTGATGTATGATATAAAATAATTACAGCACAACAAATATGAAGCTCAAGGGGCCAGAGTTCATTCCCTGTCTAATTTAGTATGTTCTTTTCATGTTGTCACTGCTCCCACTTTCCAAATATAGTGGCACTTGAACATTTGAACCCTTTTGAATATTGTATTTATGAGTATACATGATCTAAAACTTCATCACATTGTTACAGTCCTAAATGAAGATAAAGTCCTCAAAGAAGATAAAGAGAACCCAGTTACACAAAACTATTCTACTTGGTAATATATTTATTGAGGAAAATCATCCACTATTACATATCTGTGAGTGCCAAAAGTATGTGAACCACTAGGATTAGCATTTCATTTGAATAAGAAATTATAGCCAGGCGTTTCAAATCAATGGCATGACAATCAGGAATGAGTGGGAACACTGTTGTATTTAAGGAACAGGGATCTATCAGAGTCTGATCCTGAACATATGCTTGAACACGTGGAAGTGTATCAAGGTGCAAATAAAATGGTTTCTTAGGATCTGAGAAAAATACTTGATGCCCATAAGGCTGAGAAAGGTTACAAAATGACATCTAAAGTGTTTGGACGCCACCAATCCACAGTCATTACTCAGTCAACCAACAAAGATCGCTCCAAGAACAAAGTGTGTAATAGTCTGCGAGGTAACAAAGGAGCCCCTGGTCTCTTCTAAGCTACTAAAGGTCTCTATCGCATTGGCTAATGTTAATGTTCTTAAATCCACTCTCAGGAGGACACTGAATAACACTGGTGTGCATGATAGGGTTGCAATGAGAAAGCCAGTGTTGCCCATCTTCTAAAGGCTATTGGAAAAACAGTTAGTGGCTGGATAAGACCAAAGAGACTTAACATGAAGTCAGTTCATCAAGTTTCTGCCTCCTATCCTCCTAAAACCATAATGAAACTCCATAAATGAATAGTTTGTCAACTTTGACAGAGAACATGGCTGACTTAACTCATTCAACACATTTGAGATTAATTGGAATGGCAATTTTGAGTTATGGCTGTAAGCCAACAGGCTAATAGCTAATGCTAACACGTAGCTAAACACTAATACAGAAGGGGATTATTTTGCCTGGTGGGTGACCTGGAGAGTGATTTGTTGCACCTGAACAAGTTTATCATGATTACTAATCCAAGCCGTTTAAATGTCGTGGTCACTTTGGTGTCAAGAGTTAATGTGTAAATACATAATGAAATTTTTTTATTTAACTTGTTTTAATTATCAGGCTGTAATGTGAAACAATTTAAGGATTTTGAAAGATAAGTAATGGTGATTTTCTAATGGCACTTTACACATTTATATACAGTATGTGGGTGTTTCTAGAGGGGATGCAAGAGAGGAACAGAGACAGACAAAGATGCAGCTGTGCATGCTTTATTGGATGACAGCAAAGAAAGAGTTCAACAGCACTACTAACTAAAAGTAAACAGTAACTAAAGTAACAGTTTAACTAAAATTCTAACTTTACAAAACACAGAAACTCACAAACAAGGCTTACACACACACACACACACACACACACACACACACACAATAGCACCACAAAAGAGGCTAACACCAAGATAATGTTACACAATGTGGATACACAAAGCCAGCAGGCTAATAGCTAATGCTGACACACGGCTAAACATTAATACAACTAGACAGTGTTGACTTACTGATGGGGCTAATAATAACAAACAATGCTAATACAAACCAACTACATACACAGAACCTGCCAATGCTAAAATCAATAGACATATATAATAACAGCGACAAACAATGCAAAGACATACAGACCACGGCAACACCAAGAGGGGAGCTAACACAAACATAAACTGTTAAATTTAACATAAGGCTAGGCTAACACCTAACAAGTAAGAAATTGAACAGGTCACATAACAATGATAAGGAACAACAAACCAGAATAGGTGCTGAGAAAGCACTAGGAACCAGGAAACCATAGGTGGTGTGAAAAGACCTGACAAGGAAGTGAACAGAAATGAGGATATAGGATGGGCAAAGCAGGCTGTAATTGATTAGCCTGCTGTGGAAGGAGAAAGGGTCAGAGGGAAGAGATGTTAGGACGATGCAGCTCTCCAGCCTACATCATGACTGTGGGTAGATCAGTAAGCGAGACTCTGGATTAATAAGGGTGGCTTAATGGTTACGGCTCCCTGAAATTCCAAAAGTTGGGAGGTTAAAAGTTGACCTCATCAAGCTGTCACTGTTGGACCCTTCAGCTTTTAGCATTTAGCCATCAACTGCTCAGCATATTTGTTAGTTTTTCTAGATAAGAGCATCGGGTAAATTATGTAAATATAAAATTGTTTATTTGTTGTAACATCTTTGCATTATTTCAGCTTAAAGAATTTCATATGATGTGCTATCACTTTCTGACTATTGTCAGATTCATATAACTTAGCAGAAATATTCAAGCAATTCATAATTTATTCAGCCCTCACAATATCGTATTGTTTCTTTGTACATTATATTGTGATAAGAAATCCAATTAGGCTGAGGTAGTAGAAGTCTCATTTCCGTCCTCTGCAATTACCCAATACATGTTTAGGAATGATAACACTTTGTGATAAAAATATGTTTCAGATAACTTGTTAGTTTATTGAAGTCACAAAGAGAGGCTTTTCTTTAGCTCATTAAAGATGACAACAGGACATTCATTCATTCATTCACTTTCTTATCCGCTTAAACAGGGTTGCCGGAGAGCCGGTGCCATAGGGTGCAAGACAGGAACAGCCCTAGGGCACCAATTCATCGTAGGGCACATACACTCACAAACTAAGGGCAATTTAGTACAATCACTTAGCCTAAAGCAAGTCTTTGCACTGTGGGAGGAAACCAGAGCACTCCGAGTAAACCATGCGGACATGGGGAAGATATGCAGACTCCACACAGACTCAGACTTCTTCACCTTGGATTGAACCCAGGACCTTCTCACTGTGAGGTGACAGTGTTTATCCTTCTCTTAAAACTATATATAGCCTTACACAGTTTAATATGAAGTCTTGTTTTTGGCTGGCAGATCAGTCATCTCATAAAACCCAGGTGAGAGAATGGTGCACTATTTTCTGAATACATATACAAGTACAGTTCTGATTAAAGGCTCAAAATAAAACAAATGTCAGTGGTGCTACAATTGAAGGTCACAAATACATTGAAGGTCATTTATTAAGCAGAAACAGAAGCTACTGTATCTTGTACTTTGATTTAAGATTTTAATTTAAATGTAATAAACTATACTGCATGACTTACTAATACTCTCATACTTTAATGGCTAAATAACAATTATGCTAATGCTGCCATTGATATTTCAACCTAATTTATTGTTATTTAGCAAGCAACACATTTCAGTGGTGAAACCAGCCGCTAGATTGCTCAGGTAGGGTATTTCTAGTGCCGGTCCCAAGCCCGGATAAATGGTGAGGGTTGCATCAGGAAGGGCATCCGGTGTAAAACATTTGCCAAATCTACTATGCGAGTTCATAATAATTTCACCATACAGGGTCGGTCGCGGCCCGGGTTAACAACGACCGCCACTGGTACTGGTAGCAAACAGGGTACCAGCGGAAATTGGACTACTGTTTGAAGCGTGTGAGGAGACAGAGAGAAATCAGGAGGGGCCAGAATATAGCACTGAGGGTAGCAACCCTAAATGTAGGGACGATGACAGGGAAAGGTAGAGAGCTGGCTGATATGATGCAGAGGAGAAAGGTCGATGTTTTGTGTGTGCAGGAGACAAAGTGGAAGGGTAGCAAGGCTCGTTGCATTGGTGCAGGGTTTAAACTGTTTTACCATGCTGTGGGATAGGAAGAGAAATGGAGTTGGTGTGGTCCCTGAAGGAGGACTATGTAAAGAATGTCGTTGAGTGATGGAAAAAAAGGGGTGTCAGATAGGATAATATGTCTGAAGCTGGAAATTGAGGGTGTAATGGTGAATGTTGTTAGTGACTATGCACCACAAGTTGGCTGTGAATTAGAGGAGAAAGAAAGATTCTGGGGGGAGTTAGATGAAGTGGTTGAGAGCATTCCCAGGGAGGAGGGACTGGTGATTGGTGCAGATTTCAATGGTCATGTTGGTGAAGGTAATAAAAGGAGATGAGGAAGTGAATGGGCAGGTTTGGTGTTAAGGATAGGGAACCTAGAAGGACAGATGGTGGTGGATTTTGCAAAGAGGATGGAAATGGCTGTGGTTAACACATATTTCCAAAAGAAGGAGGAGCATAGGGTGGACTTTTGTTTTTAAGAGTGGAGGGAGGAGCACACAGGTAGACTACATCTTACGTAGAAGAGGTTGCTTAAAATAGATTTGGTGATTGTAAGGTAGTGGCAGGGGAGTGTGTAGCTACGCAGCATCGGATGTGGTGTGTGCAGGATGGTTCTGGTGGTTAGGAAGAGGAAGAGGACAAAGGCAGAGCAGAGGACCAAATGGTGGAAGTTGAGAAAGGAAGAATGTTGTAAGGAGTTCAGAGAGGAGCTGAGAAAGGCTTTGGGTGATAGGAAATAGCTCCCAGATGACTGGGTAGCAGCCAGCAACAGTAATTAGACAGACAGGTAGAAAGGTACTGGGGTGTGTCTTCTGGACAGGCAAAAGGATGAAAAGGAAACCTGGTGGTGGAACGAGGAAGTGCAGGAGGTTATTCAGAGAAAGAGGTCAGCAAAGAAGAAATGGGACAGGGACAGGACTAAAGAGTAAAAGGCAGGAGGTACAAGGAAATGTGGCAAAGGGCAAAGAGGGAGGTAGCAAAGGCCAAGCGGAAGGCCTACAATGAGTTATATGAAAGGTTAGACAGTAGGGAAGGAGAGAAGGAGTTGTATCTGCTGGCGAGACAGAGAGATAAAGCTGGAAAGGATGTGCAGCATGTCAGGGTGATCAAGGATAGAAATGGAAATGTACTGTCAGGTGGAGGAGAGGGTGAGGGAAAAAGATGGAAGGAATATTCCTCTTCTTCTCTTTTTGAGGAGTTGATGAATGTAGAAAATGAAAAAGGAAAAGAAGGCTGGATGGTGTAGAAATTGTGGAACAGGATGTAGCAAAGATTAGCGAGGAAGTAGTGAGGAAAGCTTTGAAAAGGATGAAGAACGGGAAAGGCAGAGGGACCCTGATGACATTGAGGGTATGGAAAAGTCTAGGAGAGCTGGGAGTGGTGTTTTTGACTAGATTATTCAATGGAATTCCGGGGAATGAGAGTATGCCGGAGGAATGGAGGAAAAGTTTACTTGTACCCCGATTTCTAAGCAGATGGGTGATGTACAGAGTTGTGGCTCTTACAGCGGCATAAAGTTGATGAGCCACACAATGAAGATTTGGGAGAGAGTTGTGGAAGCTAGGCTCAGGGGACAGGAGGTGACAGTATGTGAACAACAGTATGGTTTCATGCCAAGGAAGAGCACCATGGATGCGATTTTTGCTTTGAGACTACTGATGGAGAAGTATAGAGATGGTCAGAAAAGAGCTACACTGCGTCTTTGTGGATTTGGAGAGAAAGCTTATGGCAGGGTGCCAAGGGAGGACTGTGGTGGGGGTATGAGGAAGTCTTGAGTGGCTGAAAAGTTCGTTAGATTAGTGCAGGACCTGTATGATAACAGCGTGACAACAGCGGTGAGATGTGCTGTAGGAGTGACAGATAGCTTCAAGGTAGAGGTGGGACTGCATCAAGGATCGGCCCCGAGTCCCTTCTTATTTGCTCTGGTGATGATGGACAGACTAACAAATGAGGTCAGACAGGAATCGCCGTGGACTATGATGTTTGCAGACGACATTGTGATCTGTAGTGAGAACCGGGAACAGGTAGAAGAGAACTTGGAGAGGTGGAGGTATAATCTGAAAAGGAGAGGAATGAAAGTCAACTGTAATAAAACAGAATGCATGTGTGTAAATGAAAGGGAGGCAGGTGGAACAGTCAGGCTACAGGGATCAGTGGTCACAAAGGTCCAGATGTTCAGGTACTTGGGATCAACTGTCCAAGGAAATGGGGAGTGTAGAAAGGAGGTAAAGAAGAGTGTACAGGCAGGATGGAGTGGGTGGAGAAGAGTGTCAGGAGTGCTGTGTGACAAAAGGGTCGCAGCAAAAGTGAAAGGAAAGATTTATAAGAGAGTAGTGAGACCAGCCTTGTTGTATGGGTTAGAAACAGTGGCACTGACAAAAAGACAGGAAGCAGAGCTGGAGGTGGCAGAACTTAAGATAATGAGGTTCGCTTTAGGAGTGTCTAGGGTGGACAGGATTAGGAATGAGATCATCAGAAGGACAGCACAGGTTGGAAAATTGGGAGACAAAATTCGAGAGAGAAGACTTAGATGGTTTGGACATGTGCAGAGGTATAGTGGGATATATTGGTAGGAGGATGTTGGCGATGGAGCTGCCAGGCAAGAGACGGAGAGGAAGACCAAAGAGGAGTTATTTGGTTGTGGTAAATGAAGATATGCAGGGAGTTGGGGTGAGAGTAGAGGACGTGATAGTGGATATATTGGTAGGAGGATGTTGGCGATGGAGCTGCCAGGCAAGAGACAGAGAGGAAGACCATAGAGGAGTTATTTGGTTGTGGTAAATGAAGATATGCAGGGAGTTGGGGTGAGAGTAGAGGACGTGGAGGACAGGGTGAGGTGGAAACGTTTAACTCGCTGTGGTGACCCCTGATTAAAGGAGAAGCCGAAAGAAGAAGAAGAAGAAGAACACAATTCAGTGGTGCAATTAGTAAAGTTAAGTAAGCCCATCTGGATAGGAAAAAGTGTTTTATATGGACCATTCTATTGAACTGTTTAAGAGGTGAAAAAAATTTAGAAATTTGTCTGTTTTCCCAAAAGCTTTCTTTCTATGTATACTTTACCACAACTAATGTACACATATCTAGTGAAAATACCGTCAGTTAAATGTTGTATTTTCATACTGTTTTTTCCTCATGTCTTAGTTGTGACAATTTAAGCTTTATGTTGTCATCAATAGATACAGGAAAATCATCTTTGAACAGCTGTGCACACAAGAAACCATGAAATGCATCTTTTAGAAATTTTTACATAAATACAAAAATATTTCTACATATATATATATATATATATATACGTATATGTGTATGTGTATATATATATATACGTATATGTGTATGTGTATATATATATAGCGTCTTCTTCTGGTGCTCCGCTGTCTGGTGGAGCACCACGAATGACGCGGTCCAAACTCCCCCCCCCCCCACCAGGTGCGAGGAGGGGCATAACATGTGGAGGGCTGGAGGGGACCCGTGACATACTCCCCCCATGGAGCTAGGGATCCTTTTAACACCCCCCTCCACCGGGGTGCAGACACGGGAACAGACGCCCTCAGTGCTGGCACGAGAACAGACGCCATCGGTGCTGCCACGGGAACAGACACCCTCGGCGCTGGCACGGGAACACACGACCTCGGCACCAACGTCCGCGGCACAGGGGCCGGCGCAAACATCCGTGGCGCAGGGGTCAGCTCTAATGTCCATGGTGCAGGGGTTGGCGCAACTAGCTCTGATAATTTACTGATAGTCACTTCTGGTTCAAGTACGTAACTGGGCGGCACATTGTGCTCAAGTACCGTACCAAGAGACACATCGTGCTCAGAAGCAATGCTAACTTGATCAGGTACGAAACTACGAACTCAGAAACGAAACATAGTTGTGCTTCCGATTCAAGTACAGGGCTAAATTGTGCAACGGGTTCAGGTACGGAATCTGTACGGGGCTACCATGCTCAGATACAGAGCTGATGAATTCAAATACGGAGCTATATGAAGCTAGATATCTCAGATACGGAACTATATGAAGCTAAAAATTCAGACACAGAACCTACAAACTCAGGATCGGAGCTAACATGCTCGACTACAGAACTAGGGGGTGCGGCATGCTCTGATACGGAACTATACGATGCTAAAAATTCAGACACAGAACAAACAAATTCAGGTACAGCACCTACTTGCTCTGATATGGAACTAAAGGGCATGGCGGGCTCAGATACGGAGAGAAGTGACGCTTTGGACCTCTGTACTGAGCAGCCCTGTTTAGATACAGAGCTTGTCAGTGCTAACAGGTCAGGTACTGAGCTAACATGCTCAAATACAGAGTTAGGGTGCTCAACCACGAGGCTAACTGGCCTACATACTGGGTTTTCAGGTGCTAGTGACTCAGGTATTGAGCTACAGGGTGGTAACTGCTCATATACTGAGCTACGGTGTTTAACTCCTCAGCTACTGAGCTAGCGTGTTCAAACATGAAGCTAACCAACCTAAATACCGGGTTATCAGGTGCAAACGTCTCAGGTACTGAGCTACAGGGCGCTAACTGCTCATCTATTGAGCTAAGGGGTGCTAACTGCTCAGGTACGGAGCTCACATGCTCAAAAATGGAGCTAACTTGCTTAAATACAGGGTAACCGGACACTAGCCACTCGGATATTGTGCTACGGGGTGCTAACGGCTCTTCAACGGAGCTAAAAGGCAGGCGTGCACAGATATGTGGCTAGTCTACTCAGAAATGGAGTTACCATGCTGAGCATTGCCGGAAAAATTTGCCGCATTGACGGGGGTTACTGTCAAATCTTTCCAGCAGCTCAGCCCACACTGTCCCAACCAGGGTAACGCGAGAACCTGCTGTATCCATGGTTTGGTGGGGATTTCTGTCACAGCGGGGTCTAATAGGAGTTACGGAGAAGTGTGCAGGCTCAACACAAATAACCATTGCTTTATTATAACATACCGTGGCACATATAAACACAAATAGTATGTACCGAACGAACAGCGACACACGGCAATAGTACAACAAAGAAAACCCAAGCCGGTGTGGTAATACAAACAAAGACAAACAGATGGACCAAAGTTAACCAAAGCAGGCTTACCATAACTTGGCATACATACGCTGGCTTCCGCAATGCTACACACATAGGCAGGCTTACTGCACGACCATAACCATAAGCAGGCTTACCACAACGCAGTGGAAATAAGCAGATATAGCAACGTGACATAAACAGAGCGGAGAGACGAGAAGTCCAGAGAATACACAAAAAACAGAAGCAAAAACACAAATCCACAGGAGCGACTAACGCCGCAAAACAAAGTAATCCAAAAGCGATCATAATAGTCAGAAAATCTGTGACCCAAAACAAAGTCCCACACCATTCTAGAGCTAGGGCCCTGCTTAAATACAGTCTAAACCAGCTGTATCCACTTATGCTGCACCACGAACGACGCGGTCCAAACTGCCCCCCAGTGGCGAGGAGGAGCATAACATGTCGAGGTCTGGGGGGGAGCCGTGTCAACGGGATTTCTGGTCACCCTATTTATGAACAAATGCCCTGTTCTATAGATTGATTAGCAGTATTTACAATGATACTTGAAGTCAAATACTTCTTTAAAAATTCAGTTGGCAAAGTTTCAAGAGGGCCGCTGGCCGCTGGCCACTGGAATATATGAAAACGTTGCCACAGAACTACTCAGTCCTGGATTATTTAGAATATTTATTGATAATTGGTAATGCTTTGCTTTTCTTTGTTGTATAAAAATATTTTTTCTATTACAAAGGTCTGCAAATTCCTTGCAATTTTGAGAGCCCTAATGAATCATGGGGTGCCTGTTTTATCAGTCTATCAATCTATCTTTATAATTATCAGTTAGGCTTGAGAAATGGGATTAATTAGTTTAATGACTAGTTGATGTTTGTCTGTATTGACAGCAGCCTCCCTGGCTTGCTAAAGGATGGGTGTGGCATCTTTGGTGGCTCCCAGCATGCGTTGGGGATCCAAAATGCCAGTTTGTTTTCCTTTATTTCATTTGGTTCTAAACGTAGATGCCTATTTATAATTGCATGGGCTCTCATATATTTATTAATGTGCTTAGGAACTCATTTGATAATGTTTGTTTACTGTGGGGAGTTTCCTCCTCCCTACTCTTTCATTCAAGCCTGGCATCATTCACAGCTCTTATGAGAGCTATTTCAGTGCTTTTAGGCCAGTTCTAAATAAAGCCTTTACAATGAACATATTCCTGATGTTCGTGGGTCTTCTTTGATACTAGAATATCATAATGAACTGTAATCGTAGTTTGTCTCCATTTCCTCGGCTCAGTTAAGCTGTACAGTCGAATTTTTTTTTTCCATGGTGCTTTAGAATGTCTAGATACAGTCTGGGTTTGTAATAAGATAACTGCATCAATGCAATCAGTTAGTTGGAAAAAACAAAATACAGAAGTGATCAGAAATTCCAGTGACTGAGATGTCAGATACTTTCATATGTAACCTATTTCATAAAAGTCTAAGGTGTACGGTATGGTCATGTTTGTGTGTAGAGCATGTCACATGTCAAGGTTAGACTGAAAAGAGTTCAATAGCCATCAGCTGCAAACTCATCAGAAACAAGGTTAGAAGGCCAATCTAACCCTATGCTGCTGTAATTGAACGACCACTATCAAATTTAAACACTGGTTATTTTAGGTTTTACATGTAGCACAATGCTCATTCAGGGCTCAAATTGAAGTAAACACTTGGGCCAACATATTTATTCACCTCCAGTCTTCTATTTTCATCATTTAGGTTACATTTGGGAAGATTAAATGCAAAAAAAATTTCGAAAATCAAAAAACGCCTTTAATTTTTTGAGATTATAATTTGTGTGTGGATGCTGGTGATTGAACATTTTCCATGCTGTACATTTTCTGTTTCAGCAGGGACTTGTGAAGCTAAATCCAAAATTTGGAACAGATACAACAAAGTGTTCAAGAGTTACACAGGTTTTTATCAAGGGTCATCATTCGTCTCAAAATTTGCCACAACCTCTAAAATTACAAATAAAAAGAAGCCTGTCACTATAAATCAAGTGGGTTGCAAGTTTTTTTATGTCTTCTGTATAGAAACAACAAATATTAGTCACAATTCAGTGTTATTTGGTGTTTTTTTAAACTAAAGAAATCCAGGCAGGAGAGGCCGCTCCATTGTTCAGGGACGCAGAGAGAGGGGGATTTCCACCCCTCCCATCTGCTCTGTGTGCTCTGTGTGTGTGAGCGTGTTGGGGGTTGTGTCTCTGGGTGAATCCCATTTCAGGGGCTGCGTCCTTCGAAGGCTGCATTTGAAGACCGATTGCGTCATAGCGCCGCGCCTAGGCTGTCCCATCCGAAGGTTTCTTCGTATGCGGCCGACCAAATGTGAACCCTTCTTTTCCCTGAAAACGAAGGATACATCCGATGTTTTGTATCCTTCGCGGACCTACAATATCCCGAGGTGCATTGCGCCTGAGGGGAACTTAGCGGTATCGCAACGATTGGCTGAGGAATAGACGTTATTTAAATGTAAGGATTTAAAAAACTCGAATAAGTAAATGTTAAAAAGCAAAAGCGCACCACATTTTTGTTTTGTTTTTAGGGCAGCAAGGAGCAAACGGAGAGCTTATTTAAACTGCTTGAGAGAAAAAAAATGCCAGTGAACTGCAGTGAAGCGCGTTTCCTTCCAATAATTGAAAAACCAAAAAACAGCATTAAAAAACTAAACTCAAAATTTCGGGCTCCATTGTTATAACAATTATTGCTGTTTGTGATACGGTGCGGGCGGGTGTGTTCTCTGACGCAAACAGGAAATCCAATGCAGAGTAGACCGTCTCATTTTGGTTCAGCCTTTGCCGCGGTCTACCCAGCCTTCCAAGCACACACCTTCGTAGACCGCCTAGACCGCGTCCTTCGAAGGATGAAGCCCCTGAAATGGGATTCACCCTCTATATTGAGCCGTAGAACTCTTAGCTGTCCATTGGAAACATAGCTCTGTCACTCAGTGCGCACACAGACCCAGGGATTTGCATATATGTCTAGCCATAGGCCAGCTGGTGTGAAAGTGAGGAGGTGTATAAAACCGCTGCACCAATACAGTTTACGAGCTCTTGAATAACTAATGAACTTAGTACTTGCAGAGTCCACCTATAGGGGATATCTTATGCATCCTTAGACAAGGGAAACTTTGTTTTGTGTAATGGGAAACGTCCAAAGAAAAGCTTGCGTTGGAACGAATGGATTTTACGCACCCACATAACCATGCAAAAAAGCGCTTTACTGACGTTTTATCGGCAATGTAACGGTATCATGGACTTGTTTAGACGGTAAGTGAATTTTCTATGATAAAATAAAAAGTTATTTTACATCCTAAGTATATTTTAAAAGGCAAAATAGTTGAGTAGGAATTGGTGTTTTGTAAACAACATGGCGGACAGCTGTGTGTGGTATGTAATTTATGGCGAATGGCTGCATGTAGACGGTTGAAAAATCGGTATGCAGGTAGTTATAATAGTATTAAATATTTTGAGTTTGTGTTTTGGACTGTGTATTAAGAATGTTTTAAGTTATTAAGAATGCAAAACATGTCGATCTACTGGGCCCGTATACGGGCCCGCTAGGGGCGCTTCTGCAAAATCTGCGGCAATTAGCTAAGTCCTCATTAAGTACTATAGCATCAAAATCTGTTACACTCCTACACAGTAATTCTACAAGGTCTTCAACAAAACACAGATGTTGTCTGGGAGGCAGATAAATAAACAACAGTAGAGCTGACTATGTGCCCCTTCAATTCAATGCAAGATCTCAAATCTGGAGAATTTCCCAAAATAATTTGCATAATGCATGGCCTGCTGTAATATAGACAGCTTACACCCTTACCTTTCTTATTAATTCTATGAAAACAGAAAACATGTACATTGGGTGATACTTCATTCAGAGTAATGCTACCATTAATACAAAGCCAGGTTTCAGTCCAGTTCATGTTTTTATATTAACTGAGTAGCTAAAATGAACATATTGTTTAGTGACCTGGCATTCAGTACTACAGTTTAAAGACCAGTGGTCATTTTGTCTGCTTTTGTTGTTTATAGCAGTGTAATTGGTGGACTTAAGATGAAGGTCAGTATACCTGCAGATTGGAACCAAATTTTATTTGTCCTCACACTTCACAAAAGACAATGCCCTTGTTTGTATGACCCATGGTCTCAGAGCACCCTTGAGAAATACACAAAATTTTAGGGGCTAGCTCTCCTTGACCGCTCCGAAGTGTTCAGGGAGCTTAAAATTTCTTCCCAATCTGCAGCCAAATGTCATGATTAAGACATAATTGTTAGTTGTGACATAATACTCTGATGATCTCAGAATAACAGGCCCAGGCCTAACTGGCAGCCCAGGATCTATGGTGGGAACCAACCCTAGATAGATTGCCAATCCATCGCAGGGTGCATGCACACAAATATACCCATATTCACACTTTAGAGACACCGATTTACCTAATGCGTGTCTTTGAGCTGTAAAAATAAATGGAGTACCCAGAGGTTTTACATAGACACAGGGAGATCATCTCCATACAGGGAGAAACTGCACACAGACAGACAGTCCAGACCTGGGATTGAGCCAGGGCTCCCTGAAGCTGTGAGGCAACAGTGCTATCCACCTAGCTATCATGCCACCCTACATTTTTTCATATTACATCCATTTTTTTTACCTCATTGTCATTTTCATACCATGGGCAGCCAGGGCCTAATCGACAGCATGAGGCACAATCCTGGAACCAACATTGGACAATGCAACAATTCATCACAGAGCACCTCCACACACACACACGGTCACACTTGGACACTTTAGAGAGAGGAGTTGACCTAATGCATGTCTATGGAAAGTGGGATGAAGTGAGCACGGGGAGAGCATGCATACACCACACTAGACTGAATGTAGACCGGAAATTGAATTGGGGATCTCTGGAGCTGTGAGGTGAAAGTTCTAACCACCATGAATCCCAGTTTGAATTCTTGGTTCAACCAAAGTCAATTTAATTGTTTTCCCACACTTGAGGTGGGGTTAGCTAGTTTGCTTAAAAAGCTAATAACCAATTTTAAAGTCTACAATTTAAAGTCTAATCATTTGCAAATACAAAAATATTTTGATTAAACAATCTGGTTTCATGCATAAAAAAACAGGCGAACCGTGTAATGAAAATAACAACCAGGCTTTCTAGGACTCAATTGCAGTTAGCTACAGATGGAAATGGTGAACCAACAATATAACTAAATAATAAGGAAGTGTATGTGGGGATATTCACACACACAAAATGCAAATAACACTGCACCTGTTAGGGTACGCCCTGGAACCGCTCTGCTTTTTCACCGTTTAGTTATTTTCCGACGCTCCCTTAGTTCCCTTTGTTTTCTTTTCGGCGAGTGCGGCATGCTTGGGTGTGTATGCTTGCTTCCACAGATCAATTGGCTCCCGGTTTCCACTCCCTGCATGTATTCCACCTGGTTCTCATCAACTCCAATCAACTCCATTTACAAATACGCCGATCGATCTGTCGCTCATTGCCAGATTGAACTCCGTTTAACCTGGTACCTGGCTTTGTTATCTCTGTTGCTATTTTTCTAGCATTAGCTCTGCCTAGCCAGCACGTTACTGCTTCATTCAGTCAGTTATCTGGTACTAGTACTGTCACGTTTTCGGCTCTCACGCCGCTTTATTTTGCTCAGTGCTCAGTCAGTGTTTCTCCTCCTAGCTCCGGTCATCTCCGTCACCATCAGCCTGCACTCTGGGTTCCATCCTCACACTCGCTATGGCCTGGTTCAGAAAGCAAGCTCCATACAGCCGCCACCTCGCCGCCTTGGTTTTCCGTTTGCAGCGTTCCTGGGCTCAACACCCCCGCATTGGCAATTCCACCACACCTACATTCACACTCGTTCCTTGGTTATTTAAATAAACACGTTATCTTTTCTTACATCATTGTCCGTGCTGACTGTTGACCTGCATTTTGGGTTCCTCTGTGAATTACCTGTGGGATCCACGCAACAGATCAATCTGGCCGTTCCGGTCGACATAGCCTTGGATCACCAGCAGGCTTGGCTCCAACAGCATGACAAGCTGTTGGTGTCCCTGCTGGAATTCAACTGCTTACTTCACCAGCAAATTTCGTTAATGAACAACAAACTTGTCACTTGCTTCTGTCTCCTCCGCAGAACACTCCTCCTGCAGCTGGGAGCCAGACGTCTCCTATCTCTGGTGGCACTCAGGATCCTCCTCCCCCTCCGAACACTCCGGCTGGGCCACCAACTTCCCACTCCTCTACCTTCCGCTCTGTGGGACCTTCAAGTATCTAACCTGCCATCACCCATCCAGAGCCGTATGCTGGGACCTGTCCAAGAGCCAGGTCTTTCTGCTGCAGTGTGACCTTTCAGCAGCGTTCCTCGGTTTTTGTCACCGATGCTTCTAAGGTGTCATATGTCATTGGCCTTCTCCATGACAAGGCCTTGACTTGGGCTGAGGCCATGCTCTCCCAGTGTGGTTTTGAGGCGCTTTCATTCGCTGATTTCGTTCATCAGTTTCTGGTGGTGTTCGTCCACCCTAGCCATAGTGAGGCAGAGTCGAGTCGCCTCATCGGCATTCGACAAGGCTCACGCACAGTCTCTGACTATGCAGTGGAGTTCTGGTGGCTGGCCGCTGACGCCGGTTGGAATGACCCCTCACTGTGTGAGGCTTTCTGGTCGGGTCTGTCCGAACATCTGAAGGACGAGCATGTGGCTCATGATGATCCTGAGAACCTGCCCTGGTTGAGTTCGCACCAGGTCCGCTGCGCCAGCCCCCCCCATCCCCCCTCCCCCCCCGGCCCTGGTGCTTGGACATCCCTGGCTGGCCCTCTATAGCTCTACCGGCAGCCGGAAGGTGTGTAGGATCACCGGCTGGAGTGATTTCTGCCACCGGAATTGCCTTCTTTTGGCTGTCCCTGCCTCTAAGGAGCTCCCTTGCACTTCTCAGCCCGAAGACCATGTGGACCTCTCCCAGGTCCCTCGACACTACCACGACCTCAGCCGAGTCTTCAGCAAGGACCATCCCCAGGAGCTGCCTCCTCAAAGGCCATATGACTGCTCCATCAACCTGCTCCCGCGTGCCCCGCTGCCCTCTGGCCGACTGTACCAACTGTCGAGTGGAGAGAGAGCAGCCACGGAGAAGTATGTGGCCGACAGTCTCAATGCCGGCCTCATCCGACCGTTGTCGCCGCCTGGGGGCTAGCTTCTTCTTCAAGAAGGATGGTACTCTCCGGCCATGTAATGATTACCGAGGGCTGAATGCCATTATGGAGAGGAACTGGTACCCCCTGCCTCTGCTCTCGTTGGCCTTTAAACTCCTCCAGGGAGCTACCATCTTCACAAAACTGGACCTGCGGAATGCCTACCATCTGGTCCGCATCAAGGAAGGAGACGAGTGGAAGGCTGCGTTCAACACTCCCCTAGGGCATTTTGAATACCTGGTCATGCCCTTCGGCCTCACCACCACCCCCACAGTCATCCAAGCACTAGTCAACGACGTGCTTCGGGACTTCCTCAACCAGTTTGTGTTTGTGTACCTGGATGACATCCTCATCTTCTCCCCGTCCAGAGAACAACACACTCAGCACATCCGACTGGTGCTCAACCATCTCCTGGAAAATCGTCTCTTTGTGAAAGCCTGAGAAGTGCGAGTTCCACGTCGAGACTGTGTCATTCCTCAGTTTCATCATCGAGAGGCGGAAGATTAAGGCAGACCCGTCCAAGATCCAGGCAGGCTCAGAGTGGCCTACACCTTCAGGGCGCAAAGAGCTCCAGCGATTCTTGGGATCTGTCAACTTTTACCGTTGATTCATCCAGGACTTCTTCGAGGTAGCGGCCCCCCTCACCCAGCTCACCTCCACTAAAACCCAATTCAAGTGGACACCTGAGGCCGACCAGACGTTCCAATGCCTTAAAGAACTGTTCAATATGGCCCCAGTTCTGGTCCAGCCTGACCCCGGTCGGCTATTCATCATGAAGGTAGACACTTTTGACTCCGGTGTGGGGGCTGTTGTGTCCTAACGTGTAGCCCCGGACAACCGACTGCACCCCTGCACCTTCTTCACCTCACTCCAGCTGAACTAAATTACGACGTGGGCAACAGGGTGCTGCTAGTGGTCAAGCTGGCTCTCGAAGTGTGGAGGCACTGACTTGAGGGCACGGAACAGCCCTTCCTCGTCTGGACCAACCACCGTAACCTGTCATACATCCAGACGGCAAAGTGGCTCAAATCCATTCAGGCTAGGTGGGCCCTTTTCTTCGGAAGATTTAATTTCACCCTTATCTACCGTCCTGGATCTCAGAACATAAAGCCCGATGCCCTCTCATGCCAGTTCTCACCCGAGAACCCCGATAGCTCAGTGGACACCATCCTGCTGCCTGACTGTCTCATGGCCCGCCTCACCTGGGAGATTCAGCGGACCATCAGGGAGGCGCAGGGGACGGATCCTGACACTGGGGGTGGACCTCTCGGCTGACTCTACATGCCCGCCTTGGCTCGGACTGCTGCGCTTCAGTGGGGCCATGAAACCCGGTTTGCCAGCCATCCTGGCTATCCCCGCACCCTGGCCCTCATGCTGCACCATTTTTGGTGGGCAAAAATGGATCCCAACACGAGGGAGTTTGTCGCAGCCTGCCCCACATGCGCCCACAGCAAGTCTTCGCATCATACCCCAGCGGGGCTTCAGCAAATGCTCTCCATCCCCGGACATCCCTGGAGTCACATCATGGCTGACTTCGTCACAAGGCTCCCCCAGTCTGAAGGTAAGACCGTGATCTTAACCGTGGTCGACTGATTCTCCAAGGTGGTGATGCTCATCACGCTGCCCAAGCTCCCCACAGCTTCGGAGACACTAACATCCTCTTCGACCACGTGTATAAGATCCATGGCATCTCCACTGACATCGTCTCAGACCGGGGGCCCCAGTTCTTCCCAAGTCTGAAAGGCCTTCTGCAAGGCCTTGGAGACCAAAGTCAGCCTGATTCACCCGCAATCTAATGGACAAGCCGAGTGGTCAAATCAGGAGAATGAGGCCACTCTGAGGTGCCTGTCTGCCAAGGATCCCTCGACATGGAGCACTCAGCTGGCCTGGGCAGAGTACGTGCACAACACCCTGACCAACTCCGCCACGGGTCCATCTCCCTTTGAGGCCTCCTTGGGCTACCTCCCACCGCTCTTCCCTGACCAAGAAGCCGAGGTAACCGCCGCCGGAGACCAGCAACTTCTTTCGTCCTCAGCCAACACATCTCTGCTCTCGGCTCGCAACATCCCACTACGTGTCCAGTCCAGGAAGTTGGCTCCTCGATTCATTGGGCTTTTCACTGTCAAAAAGGTAATAAACCCATCTAGTATCTGGTTAAAATTACCAAAAAATTCACGTATTCACTCCATGTTTCACAGGTCAAGCCCGTCTCTTCCTTGGGCCAGTGTTTCTCCTCCTAGTTCCAGTCATCTCCGTCACTGTCAACCTGTGCTCTGGGTTCCATCCTCCCGCTCACTATGGCCTGGTTCAGGAAGCAAGCTCTATACAGCCGCTGCCTTGCCGCCTTGGTTTTCCGTTTGCCGCGTTCCTGTCACCATCCTCCTGGGCTCGACACCCCCCACCTTGGCAATTCCACCACACCTACATTCACACCCGTTCCTTGGTTATTTAAATAAACGTTTTTCTTACATCATTGTCCGTGCTGTCTGTTGACCTGCATTTTGGGTTCCTCTGTGAATTACTTGTGGGATCCTAGATCCCATGCAACAACACCTAAATCAAGGCTGGCAACTGGGGACTGAACCCTGATTTTTCACTTCAGGGTTCGTTGCTGTAGCATCTCACCACGAGCGGGCTGCTTAAATATGAGCTTCAAAAGAAATAAAAGGATTAGAAACAAGCACCATGTGGAGCGGATTCAAAAACAAAACCACTCCTTTATATACAAAATGAAAGGGGGGCGCTGGGGGAAGGCCACTCAAAGCGCCATGGCAGGCAAAAATAAAAAGAACAAAGAAAGAAAACAAAGAAACTCGGCGTAAGATGCTGAGCCTTATGCAATCAGCGCACGCACTCAGTGTAGCACGTGCCATCACATGCACAGCGTGGCGAGATTGCAAGCAGAGCTGAGCGGGACATGTCACATGACTGCTTCGGCAGTGTGACGCAGAATGAGTGGAGCGAGACTGAAAAGAAGCAGGGTTCCTCTCAAGAAGTACGATCGTGGGGTGGGGGAGGAGCCAATTCCCCAATTGCAGAGAAGGGGGTTCCTTTAAATAAGCCCAAAGGGGCATGTAATCGGTAAAGGGCAAGAGGGAGGTATGAACCGTCGCGGGGGGAAAGGGGAAACGCCACTGGGGGTGACAGGGAGAACTGGCAACGGCAGAATGCTGAGGATTAGTGGTAGGATCTGTCCCTGCACTAACAAACTATGCCCTGATGTCACTTCAGGCATCCTAGCCATATTGTGGCAACGATTCTATGAAATCGCAGTCTACCATTATCCCTAAACCATAAACGAGGGAACGTTTAAGATGGGTGAAGTCTCACGTGAAGCGAGGGGTGCGGCACCTGACTGGGCTCGAGCGTGCGCTTAAATACACGAGCCAGCAGATGAACGCTGGTGCATGACTGATCGCACCAAGCGTGTCCAGGCCGAAAAGTGAGTCAACTCTACCCTCTAGCATCTCGGAGCGTGACTCTTAATACTGTGATGACAGGCTTGTATGGTGGTGGCATCACGTGGATGCCCCTTTAGTGGCTCTGTAGGTTATATTATAGTTATGATAACAGTATGATGATAGCAAATGACAGGTTGATATTTATGCATTATCTGTTAACTGAGGTTTCAGGAAGCTCCTACCAACAGTCATTATGGTTTTAGGTATGTATTTATTAGTATAAAAAAATTATATATTTAAACAATTTAGATGCTTACTTGTTTCTTTTCTTGTCCGGTGCTCCCTGAGTAAGTATGCACCCAGGAACGTACATAATTCAGAATTAGGACTACACTATCAAAATCGTGGAATGGTGTGTAGAGTACGTGGCATACATGGCAAATGTTGAATTTAATGTGTAAATGAAAGGGATCGTTTTGTGGCAATGTTGAATATGTTTTAATCTATCAACAACAAATTGTGAGGTACGTGTTTATTATAAATCTGAAGTTTCCAGTTGGCTTTCTGTTTGGGCTTCTTGTAGGTGGTGACACCTCTGAGGGTAATGGATTTTAGCATAATTTAGCAAGTCTTTTGTTTGTGGTTAAAAGCATAGACATATACTGTATACCTAGACGCCGCATAGGCTGCTTCGGCTCGTTGCTGCGATATGTCAACGTGTCCGCCATATTTGTCTAGGCAAAACAGGCTTGTAAAAAAAATATAAATGGAGGAGCTGCGTTTTTTCTGGTTAAAATGTACAATAATAATTTCTCAATCAATTTTAATGAGTTGTTTTAATATTCAAGGCTTTTGATGTACGTGGTGTACAAAAATGTTTTGACTCTTGAATCTCTATAGAGAAGAGTGTGTATCAGCCTAAGGCACATTAATACAGTGGAAAATAATTCACTGTCATAAGAAATTGTAAAAATGTTTTTTTCTTTTTTCAAACATGTTTTTTACATGTTTTTTTCCATCTACATCCCCATTATTTGAATTTTTGTTTTGCCCCAGGTCAGAACGTCTCTCATTCAGTTTGAAATACTGAAAAAAAATCTAAATTGTGCATCCTCAAAGTCTTTTAACTGACCATCATTGACAAAAATGTAAATCAAATAAAAAATGTTTAAAAATAGTGCAATACGGGCAGTCAGATTTCTGTTTGTTATACTGAAAGGATACAGATAAACTCAAAAGGCAATATACATTACAGCATATTATTAGCCTATGAATACAATAAGGTGTTGTGTTATAAATAATAGAATTAATGAAAAAATAAATTAACAACAGCAGATATAGTGTTTGTAGTATAAATAGCAGTATAATAGTAGTATAATAGAGTATATAATATGAGTATACTATTGCTAATCTATATTATTATTATTGTTTTAGTATATTATTATTTAATAGACTAGAATCAATCATGTTTTTAGCAACAAAATCTATGGAGAATTATGAGATATTGCCTGGACCAATGGCGACAGCATTAACGCATGATCCTATGGCTAGTGCATTGACTAGGTATATTATGGCTGCATCCCATTGGAGGGGCTGGATCCTTTGGAGGCTGCATTTGAAGAGAGACTCCTTCATAAGCGGCGAAGAAATGCAGCCATCTTTTTCATGGGCATTTCTCAATATGAAGTAAGCGAAGTTCGGAGCTGCATACTTTCTAGTCTGAACTTGGCAAGCTCAACTTGCAAGTACTGTACATACTAATGAGGACAGGAGGAAGCAGTTTAGTTATTCTACAATTGGAACAGCAATGTACTTGGCTATGTAGACTTGACAGTTTACTTTCTACACCTAGATACTGTAAAAACCTAAAACATAAACATGTTGTATGAAGCCTGTCAGTGGTGGAAGAAGTGCTCAGATCTTTTACTTTCCATTGAATAGTTTAATGAACGTGTAACAACGGATATAACAAACCGATAGCATTTAAACATAAAATAGAAACCTTCCCAAACATAAGCGAGCACCAAAGAAGTCTGATTTTCGAAGGAAATTTAATTCCTATAATATAAATTGAAAACTTAAATTTATACAAGTACACAATAACACAAGTACAGAAAAGTACACAAACTGAGAAATAGTCCATGTTAACGAAGGATCCAACGAATGTATCCTTCGCCACCCAAGATATCTCGAGGTGCATTGCATGCTGTAACACAAACCAGAAATCTGCTGTAAAGCAAACCATCTCATTTCAGGTCAGAGTTCACTGCGGTCTACACGGACATACCTTCACAGACTGTGTAGACCACATCTTTCAAAGGACACAGCCACTGAAATGGGATGCAGCTTTTGTCTATGGACAAAACTTGGATTTTTGTCGGGCACCATTTTAAAACCACTCGAGCTGCAGAAGCTCTAAAACTTTGCCAGTGGTGTTAGCAAAGGAGGCACTGAAATAGTGCAAATGGGAATTTTGTTTCATTTTGATTCTTTGTCAAAGCAGCTCATGAACTTACATATGTGATTTTGCCACTCGTTTTTAAATGAAGATAAAAGAAAGGATAAGTAGAAAAGAAATTAGACATCGTTCAGCTTTGTTGACTGAGCTTCCTATCACCTCCCTTGGGGCTCCCTGGGGCAAGCACAGGGTGCAAGGTAAAAACTGATCCTAGATGTGGGATTGCTTGATATTTTTAGGTCTACAGCACAACAGTAGAACTCGGTGTTACTGAATTGAATACCACAGGTAATTTGCTTTTAAAATGAAACCGTTTTTGGCTGTACTGTATACAACTTTACACTCACGTGTACTGTACATGATAATAAATTACAGCACTGATATTTCAAATATTTCTTTCCAATTCTCCTAGATTTCAAGGTAACCTACCAGAACAACCAGGGGATAAAGAAACCAGGGGATAAAGGAGCCTTCTAAGCACCTAAGCATTTTATGCTCAGTCTCAGAATACCTATGCCTTCCAGTCTGAAGAGCTATTTTACTCAATTATTGGATTTAGTTTTCCCCTTCTCTTATCCATGGCCATGTTGACAGTCTCACCCAGAGGATGGACTTCAGATTTGTACTCTGTAATAGAACTGATTTCAGCCTGATGGGAGTGGAAGATTGATTGCTTCAGTCTGGAGCCACACGGCATCGAGATGGAGTGTGGTCCCAAAGATATGTGTATCTATCATTGTAAAACAGAGGCCCAACACACAATCACAGACAAAAAATGTCAAGATGCTTCTTCAAGACTTTCCAGAAATAATTTCAGCTACCCAGTACCAAAAAATCTACAAGGTACACAGTTTGCATGAATACTGAGAGTTCATGAAAATGAAAAGGGGGAAATTATTTATTAGAAGGTAGCTATTAAAAAAATAAATAATAAAAATAAAAAAATAGCTATTGAATTTGGGGAATATAATGAAATTGTAGATGTAGCATAATAGCTGTACCACAGTCATTCAGGGGTCTGACTACCCCCCTCTTTCTACCCTCTTCCACCAAAGCCACAAACATTACGACACCTTGGAATGCAAAAAGGCCCCCCATCTGGACAGACTCTGCACAGATTGATGGCCAGATAAACAACCTTTTTCTCAAAACAACAGAAGAAACTTAGGACATAGCCAAGCCCAGATAACCTGTGCATCTCGCCATCATAAAATAAACCAATGTGTACTTTTAAAAGGATTCCTGACAGTCCACCCCAGACTCACCCCTTCCCAAGTGAAATCTGCCCTAATTTCTCCAAAGGAAGGCAATGTGCATCCTCTCCAGGTTACTTTTACGACCTCTTTCTCAGTCGGCCTGGCGCCAGAAGGACACCCCTGGAAATTTACGACAGAAGAATTCCCGCCTAACTTCTACAGACATACTTTTCAATAATAATATTAAACTTTTGTTGGGAACAGATTACCTTGGCCTGGATCATTCAATTAGAGAACACATGAGAACTGCTTCATAATAAGTCCAAACACACCCATATGTACTTATTTCATACAAAGAATGTGATCAGGGATATTTTTCATACTCTCATACATAATCATATATATATATATATACATATATATATATGCATGGCACTGATTCCTCATGTATTTTCATATCTATTTGGTCAATGTTTTTGTATAGTGACCGTTTTATACGTAATATGGTCCAGTTGTGCTATACTAATAGTTATAGTATTAGAAACAATAGCTGTTTTGTCTATATGTATCGATCGTTCGGGTTTAATACTTGTTCATACGTATAAAGGAACAGAATTTAAGTTGTTATTTAGAATGTACTGTTTCCTACATTTTGTATTGATTGTATTATTGTCTGGTTAAGGAATAGCAAATGCATGTACTGTAGTTAGAATGACTTAATGTCCTAGTTTATAAATTCAAGGTGCCTTTGATCATCTGAACCTTACAGCGAAATTCTGCAACCAAACTTGTAACCAAACTGAGGATTTTTGGGTTATTATGTGATACTTTTAATCACCCTAGATATGTAGGAATATATTAATCCAAGTTATAACGTCTGTAGCCCATATAGTGAAATTAGCGGACATATCCACGAGAGGAGGGATTTGATGACGAATCAGCTTCTCACTGGCTAAGTCTAGGGCAAACCCCTTTTGCCCCGCCTCTGTTCGCTTGCATCCGGAACATACAAAAGCAACGCGGGCTAACCGTTTGGTAGCTTTGAGTCTTTTGTTCTTGAGTCTTTTTGTCTTTCGAAGTCTAGTCTTTTCTTTGTCTTTCTAAGTTGCAACTTTTTGTCAGCCTTTTGCTATTTGTTTTGCTCAAGTTTTCGCGTTTATTCTACGTTAAGTTTCCTGTGTCCAGCAGTCTTGTCTTGAGTAGTTCGGTATTGCCGAATTAGAAGATAGTTAAAAGACCAACCAGCCAAGATCTCCTTCACGCTCGTATATCCTAGTTTTTCAAGTTTTTTTTTTTTAAGTTCGTGGTGCTATAACGCGTTCGACTCCACCTTTATCTGTGGCCAAGATCAAATCTGAGTTGTACGCCCGCAAGTTCGAGATCTAATAGAGCACTACCACCCAGCCGGGAAGAAAGCCGAGGCGAGGACCGCAACACATCTGTGGCTCCACGGGCTGCATGTCATTGAGAACTGAGAAGCCAAAAAGCCGATATCATCCAGAAGTCCGCCGAACAGTGGCATCAGATTGGACCGCTACCGCTCCTCCGTGTGACTTCTGATGACAGGCAGAGGCCCATTCCATCTCCTTCGCATGAGCCCCCGCAAAGAAACAGGCAAGTGCCGCTTGGTGTGGCTTATCTGGGTCCCTGATTCTTGAACCTTGCATTTGATCTTAAACCACGCTTCAACATAGACTTATCCACATCTAAGTAGCTTCTACCATGCTATAAATGTTCAACGTAATTTGTGTTACTAGTAACTCACTGCGTCGTAACAACCTAGTCCATAACATTGCCTCTGGGTAATTATTGCACGACTGATAAGTGCACATAGTCATCTTGGTTTCTGATTTCAATACTGTGATATGTACGTTTGCCATCATTCCCTGTTTTCAATACTGTGATATATATATATACACATGTTCACCGTCATTTTATGATTTTAACTCTGTGATACACTCGTTATTACATCAGATAATCTGTTGGTATTGCCTTGTTTTGCAATTAATAAATTTGTTATAACCTTTTGAATTTACCGCTTGGTGTGAGAGAGTTTCATTCAAACAAAGGGCAAGAAAAATAACTTTGAATTCACCGTTCAGACCTAGACTGATCAATTTTGCTTTTCCCCTTTCAACTGGTTTTCTGGATCTACCAGTCCACAAAAGATCCGGTGGTGCCTCGTTTGTTCATTAAAAATTTATCAATTTAAAGTGTAGTCTTAGGTTTGCTACATAAAATATTATGAAGTGTTGAAACATATTTTACCTGAGGCTTCTACATGCAATTATAAATGTTGAGAGAGAGGGTCTATCAGGTAAGCAGAGCATAAGCGTCCCCTGCTCCAAGGGCAGCATCAGAGCCACGTTACTGGGGTACAGTGGGGCAAAAAAGTATTTAGTCAGCCACTGATTGTGCAAATTCTCCTATTTAGAAAGATGAAAGAGGTCTGTAATTTTCATCATAGGTACACTTCAACTATGGGAGACAAAATGAGAAAAAAAATCCAGGAAATCACATTGTAGGATTTTTAAAGAATTTAATTGTAAATCATGGTGGAAAATAAGTATTTGACCAATAACAAAAATTCAACTCAAATCCATTGTAACATAACTTTTGTTGGCAATGACAGAGGTCAAACGTTTCCTGTAAGTCTTCACCAGGTTTGCACAAACTGTAGCTGGTATTTTGGCCCATTCCTCCATGCAGATCTCCTCTAGTGCAGTGATGTTTTGGGGCTGTTGCTGGGCAACACGGATTTCACAAATTTTCTATGGGGTTGAGTTCTTGAGACTGGCTAGACCACTCTAGAACCTTGAAATGCTTTGTACGGAGCCACTCCTTTGTTGCCCAAGCGGTGTGTTTGGGATCATTGTCATGCTGGAAGACCCAGCCATGTTCCATCTTCAATGGTCTCACTGATGGAAGGAAGTTTTGGCTTAAAATCTCATGACACATGGCCCCGTTCATTCTTCCCTTAACACAGATCAGTCGCCTGTCCCCTTTGCAGGAAAACAGCCCCAAAGCATGATGTTTCCACCCCCATGCTTCACAGTGGGTATGGTATTCTTGGGATGCGACTCAGCATTCTTCTTCCTCCAAACGAAACAAGTTGAGTTTTTACCAAAAAGTTCTGATATTATACCACATGATATTCTCCGAATCCTCTTATGGATCATCCATATGCTCTGGTAAACTTCACTCTGGCCTGGACATGTACTGGCTTAAGCAGGGGGACACGCCTGGCACTGCAGGATCTGAGTCCATCTTTGCGTAGTGTATTACTGATGGTAGCCTATGTTACGTTGGTCCCAGCTCTCTGCAAGTCATTCATCAGGTCCCTCCGTGTAGTTCTGGGATTTTTGTTCACTATTCTTATGCTCCCACAGTTGATTTATTCACACCAACATGCTTGCCTATTGTAGATTCATTCTTCCCAGCCTGGTGCAGGTCTACAATTTTCTTCCTGTTGTCCTTCGACAGCTCCTTGGTCTTGGCCATGGTTGAGTTTGGAGTCTGACTGTTTGAGGCTGTGGACAGGTGTCTTTTATACAGATAATGAGGTCATACAGGTGTGTGTACAACGTGTGGAGGACAGAAGAGCTTCTTAAAGAAGAAGTTACAGGTGTGTGAAGTACAATTTGTTAATATTGTAACAAAGACATGGAAGAAGACACAACAGGCAAGGAAACGTTCCTCACAGACCACCATTTATTTAATACCCACACAACAGAGACAAACTGACAGCTCTGATAAGTGCCCGTACTAGTCAATGGAAAGTTACTTAGTCACAGCTCAGCCTACTCAGGTCACACATTTACACAACAGACACCAAGATGGTAAATTCACGTTACTAATGAGGGGCATTGAATATGCATATAATAATGAGCATAAGCGAGCATACAATACACTATGAGCATTTTAAAATAAAATAAAATAACTATTTACAAAACAAAAACGCACATAAAAATATAATAATCCCCCCAAAAAAGGATGGAGCCAAGCATTGCATGCTGTGACCAGGGACACACCCTTGGAGATATTGGTGCTACAGTGTACATCCATTCCTGCATTTCAGGCCTGCAACACATTTATAAAAAGTTAAGTCAGGGTCCATTTAGGATTAGTAATGAAGTTAAAAAAAATACTGAATAACGATGTGATTTCAATAGGTGAAGGCAAACATTATTTGTTTCAAAAAGGACCTTCAGTTTGTCAACAAATTCATGAAAAAAATATTGAAATGTTCCTCAAAGAAAGACTTGCATATTTCTCCATCTACAGTGCATAATACCATTAAACAATTCAAGGAATCTGGTGGAATTTCAGTGCGATTTCAGGGCAGCAATGCCAGTGTACTCCCTACAATACAGAGTAACATTCACAAATGGAACTTTATTGCTGTTCAAAAAAGAAGCCTTATGTTAACCATGTCTCTGAGGCATCTGAGATGGACCATCGCACAGTGGAATCGTGTATTGTTGTCAGACAAAATCAGTATTTCAGATCTTTTTTGGAAAAAATGGATGCTGTGTGCTCTGAACCAAATATAAAATGGACCATCCAGACTGTTTCCATCAACAAGTACAAAACCCAGGGTCTGTCATGGTATGGGGTTGTTTCCGTGACCTTGGCAAAGGTAATTTACACTTCTGTTATAGAATAATTAATGCAAAGAAGTGCATTGAGATTTTAGTGCAACATATCCTGCTTTCAAGATGATGTCTCCTGCATTTTCCATACTTTTTCTGATTTGGGGTTGTACAAGACAAAAAAATTGTTACTCTATCACCTCATGCCAAAGTCTCATGTGATTAATGTTTACTCTACTTGACAAAACTCATGTACAGTCAAACCAGAACCAAACATATCTTGTTCTGAGAATTAGTACGTATAAAGAATTTTGGGATGATGAAGATATTACCTGGTTTTGCTGTCTGCCTGTTATGTTTGAAATGGCCAGGGCTTCACCTTCTAACAAGCAGTCTATATGTTGTATGACTGTGCATGCAAGCATGTGTTGGCATTCTCTACGTGTCATCAGTGATGCAAAGTGGGATTCACATGATGTTTCAGGTTTCACAATATCAGACATCCTCCATCAGATGATCCTGTCTGGGTAGATCAGCCCCAACTTGTGTCTCAGCAGCAACCACCCATGGATCAGCCATCTTGATCTAAGACCACCTGGTGTTTTTTTTTTCTATGGCTTAAGTGAATTGAATGACCCTTTTCTTTGTTACTCCCATAAAGCCCAATCTATTGAGGACTTTGCAGAGGGAGCATCCTGCAAATGGGCTCATATTACATCTTCCAGCCTCTACCCTGGCACCTCTCCACCAGTCTCTGGTACTTTCCTCTCATTG
>JAJAGP010004920.1:0-40674 GCA_025084515.1 Ancistrus triradiatus | reverse complement strand
GTGCTCCTCCCTCCACTCTTATAAGTCACCCTATGCTCCTCCTTCTTTTGGAAATATGTGTTAACCACAGCCATTTCCATCCTCTTTGCAAAATCCACCACCATCTGTCCTTCTAGGTTCCTATCCTTAACACCAAACCTGCCCATCACTTCCTCATCTCCTTTATTACCTTCACCAACATGACCATTGAAATCTGCACTAATAACCAGTCTCTCCTCTCTGGGAATGCTCTAAACCCCTTCATCTAACTCCTCCCAGAATCTCTCTTTCTCCTCTAATTCACAGTCAACTTGTGGTGCATAGCCACTAACAACATTCACTATTACACCCTCAATTTCCAGCTTTAAACATATTATCCTATCTGACACCCTTTTCACCTCAACGACATTCTTTACATAGTCCTCCTTCAGGACCACACCAACTTCATTTCTTTTCCTATCCACACCATGGTAGAACAGTTTAAACCCTGCACCAATGCATCGAGCCTTGCGACCCTTCCACTTTGTCTCCTGCACACACAAACATCGACCTTTCTCCTCTGCATCACATCAGCCAGCTCTCTACCTTTCCCTATCATCGTCCCTACATTAAGGGTTGCTACCCTCAGTGCTATATTTTTGCCGCTCCTGATTTCTCTCCTCACACACTTCCCTCCTCTTCGTCTTCAGCAAACAGTAGTCCAATTTCCGCTGGTACCCTGTTTGCTACCAGTACCAGTGGCGGTCGTTGTTAACCCGGGCCGCGACCGATCTGGTATGGTGAAATTATTATGAACTCGCATACTTTATTTGGCAAATGTTTTACACCGGATGCCCTTCTTGACGCAACCCTCACCATTTATCCGGACTTAGGACCGGCACTGGAAATACCCTGTCTGAGCAATCTAGCAGCTGGTTTATGAGAAAGCCTTTCTATGGTGTCAAAATAGGGCCAAATGTTCTGAGAATCAAAAACCATAATTCGTAACCAATAAATGACATTTTTTATTTGAGAAAACTACTATTAATATTGAGAGTTATAAAATCAGGTCTGTAAACAGAATATTTCTGTATTTAATTGTCCATTTTGTGTTTTACATTCTTGAAGAATCCGTTTTGGCTTTCGTTGTGCCTTTTCTCAGTTGCGCTTCTCCCAGCTGCCCTTTCGCCTCAAAAAGTTTTTCGCTTTGGACTTTTGGCCCAGCTCATTCTACACACCCCTCTACATCAGCGAAAGCACGCCAGTCTTTTTCCCCGATTGGAAAATAAGGTAAGATGTTTCTGTTTTCTCATATCAGTTAGTTTTAATGATTATATCTTTTAGTAGTGCACAGTTCCTCATAGAGGCTTAGAGCCAGACTACTAACTGGTTAATCTAATTAGTGTTAACGTTTCCCAGCTCAATCACTGTGTGAAGTTTGAAGTAGACCTGTGGTGGAGTTTTGGAAAAATATCCACCTTGTTGTATCTTGCAATTATTACTGAATACTTACGATTAATAAGGTTACTTCACTCTGTCAAACTTGGTTAACAACTAGAGTATCTGATGGCTGACCAGACCAGATTTAAGGCCAGGCTCTGGTGGAGTTTTGTTTTGGAACTCACCTGATTCTATTGTAACTCAGTACAATAGTATATATTTGTGTCTATAAATAAACATGTATATCATATATTTATGATAAGGTTAAGTTGGAATGAATGTTTTATCATATGCTTAAAAAAACAACTATGCATCCTTGATAACAGTGTGAATTTCCAAAGCTACATTTTCATCACTGATCTGCTTTAAATCTCATGAGGACTCTTAGTATATTGTAGTATAGAACCATCAAGGTGCTTATCTTTCTAAAACTTTTCTACAATAGATCTACTTCATACTTGGAGTGAACATTTATCTGATATTCTAGCAAACAGTGAAGTTGGAATAAAATATGTATACTAAATTTTTTCACAGATAAAGCTCTACCATTTTCTGAAAAAATATTATCTTTTTGGATGTCTAAGTGTCTAAGAACACGCAGTGCATTAGTGGTGCACTACCTTAATACCGCTAAAAAGTGAGAATCATGAAGCATATTTTAAATATTATTTTCTTGTATTTCTCTTTATGATTTAGGAAGACGGGTATTACAGAGACTACTGAGCAGAATACTGGGAGCTGTTTGACACCCCCTGGATTTCAGTTACCTTCGATTTATTTGCCACCAGGAGTTAGCATTCATTGCCTTTACTTCAAACCATATGAGCATTCCTCAACATGCGGTTAATGCTCTAACAACTCTGGATGCTGTTGCAACACAGAAAGCTGAAGAGGAAGGTGTACCTTCTACAGGCGTTGAAGTATTAAATTGTAATTTTATAAGATTTAAAATATATATATATATTAAAATAAGTATTTTTGCACACAACTGTATTCTTGCTAATTCTTTATTAACTGTTCACTTTGTAAAAAAACAAAACAAAAAAAAAAAACAGTATGTGTACTGATACAACTTAAGTTTCTGTTTGTCATATTCACTTCACAAAATGTTTTTTACACTGTGTTTCAAAGCAAAACATAATTCAAGACTGAGATGTAATAAATGTCTCGAGTAAATGTCTCGTCCATGGTTTTGTGATGGCCAGCATGGGTCAATCACTCGACCGAGGTCTTCTAGGCATTCGCTCTTCAGAGGACAAGTGAATGATGGCAACAAGATTCCTGCAGCCAGCTCCTCCTGTTGGCGCACAGTTTCAGTCAGAGAGGCCCTATACAGAAGCAACATGTTACTCAAATGGTTTTAATAGTGACAGTTTTACCACAGCAGCCAAACAACAGCCCAAAAATTAAATCCACAATGATTATACTGAAGATAAACTGAGCTTATAAGTTTATTAAAACTCGCATCACTTATTCCAACTTGGTTCTATACTACAATATCCTAGGAGTCCTCACGAGGTTAAAGCAGATCAGTGATGAAAATGTAGCTTTGGAAATTCACACTGTTATCAAGAATATCAGGCCGAACAAGAATCATGCATTCTTGAGGAAGAAGTCGTATGGGCCCTGAAACAATTACCAAACAGGAAAGCTCCGGGCATCGACCATCTACCAGCAGAACTATTAAAACCAGTGCCGACAAAGATCCTAACCAAACTTTGTCAAAAGATCTGGTCCACTAAATCATGGCCCAAAGACTGGACAAGATCAGTTTTCGTCACTATTCCTAAAAAATTCGCTATGCAAGAATGTTCCAACTATCGCACCATCGCCCTGATATCTCATGCAAGTAAAATTCTTCTGAAGTGCATTCAGAAAGGCATCGTGAAAATTGTCGAACGGGAACTGCCGGACGTCTAAGCTGGTTTCCCCTAGGGTCGCGGCACTAGAGATAAAATCGCGAACCTGCGCTGGATCATGGAGAAAACCCGGGAATATCAAAAGGACGTGTATATGTGCTTCATTGACTACAGTAAAGCTTTCGACTGTGTCAAGCATGAAAAGCTATGGAAGTGCCTGAAACAAATGGGTGTCCCAGAACACATTGAGCAACTCATAAGATCACTTTCCAACGACCAAGAGACAACGGTCAGGACAAACTACGGGAACACGGAGTGATTTGAAATCAGGAAAGGAATTCGACAAGGCTGCATCCTATCACCAACTCTGTTCAACCTGTATGCAGAAATGATCATGAGGCGATGCAATTTGGATGAATCTGAAATTGGCGGTAGAAATATCAACAACCTTCGATACGCGAATGATACAACCCTGCTCGCGGAGAGCGAAAAGGACCTCGACTGCCTCGTTAGACGAGTGCAAGAGGAAGCGAATGAGACTGTTCCTGAACACCAAAAAAACGAAAGTTATGACGACGGCAGGCAGTGGTACAGTGAACATACAAATCAACACGAGCTAATCGAGCCTGTTCAAGATTTCACTTTCCTTGGAGCTAAAATCGATTACAGTGGGGAATCGTCACCTGAGATCAAGAGGCGAATTTGCAATGCGGTTTGCAATGCAGGGAATGGAAAAGATCTGGAAGAGCAAGGATATTAGCATTAAAACAAAAGGTAGATTGGTCAATGCAATCGTTTTCCCCATAATGATGTATGGTTGCGAAAGCTGGATGCTTAGGAAAGCTGAGAGGAGAAAAATCGAAGCCTTCGAATTATGGTGCTGGAGAAGAATGCTAAGAGTACCTTTGACTGCCATGATGACAAACAAGGCAGTCCTGGACCGCATCAAACCGAAAACATCATTAGAGGGAAAAATCACCAAACAGCAAATCTCATATTTTGGCCATGTGATTGTAATAATTCCACTAATTCCTTGGAAACGTCACTGATGCTTGGAAAAGTCAGTGGAAAAAGGAGAAGAGGCCGCCAAAGAACAAGATGGCTTCACACAATCATGACAACAATGAACATGCCAATTGTGGAATTGAAAGAAGCGGTGAAAGACAGAAAGATGTGGAGTTCGATGATCCATCAAGTGACCGAGAGTCGGCCGCGACTGAGTGGATAATCATCATCATCATCAAGGATGCATAGTAGCATAGTTTATGCTACAACACTCATTCCAACTACATACACACACACTTATAGTATACATTATGTTGTTAACAGTTGTACAGATCTAAATTTTCACCATAGTCCTTATCTTTTCTAAACTTCAGATTTCCACCATAGGCCTCCTGTACACAGATACAGTCCCAAGGGTATATACATGTGTACTGAGTTACAATAGAATCAGGTGAGTTCCAAAACAAAACTCCACCAGAGCCTGGCATTAAATCTGGTCTGGTCAGCCATCAGATACTCTAGTTGTTAACCAAGTTTGAAAGAGTGAAATAACCTTATTAATCTTAAGTATTCAGTAATAATTACAACATACAACAAGGTGGTTATTTTCCAAAACTGCACAGCAGGTCTACTTCAAACTTCACACAGCGATTGAGATGGGTAACATTAACAGTAATTAGATTAACCAGTTAGTAGTCTGGCTCTAAGTCTCTATGAGGAACTGTGTGTTACTAAAAGATATAATCGTTAAAACTAACTGATATGAGAAAAAAGAAACATCTTTGCCTGTTTTTTTCGGCCCGCATTTTCCAATCGGGGAAAAAGACTGGTGCGCTTTCGCTGACATAGAGGGGTATGTAGAATGACTGCCAATGACTGACTAGATCCCGTCCACCCGTAAAATTGGGGCAAAAGCGAGAAACTTTTTGACGCGAACTTTTGGCCCTATTTTGACGCCATACCTTTCCCCCTGCTGTGATTTTTTTAATTCTAGATACTAAAAGAAGTTCTGCACCCTGTGAACTAAGTAGACGAGTTGAAATGTAAAACTAAGAGTTCACTCAGATAATGTGGGGCCAGGCCATGTAGAGCTTTATAAGTTACAAAGTTTATATAAATATATAAATATAAGTATTTTGTGCGGAATTTAACTGGTAACCAGTGCAGTGAAGATAGAACAGGAATGATATAATCAAATTTTCTAGTTCGAGTTAGCACTCGGTCAGCTGCATTCTGAACTAATTGAAGTTTATTTATAGATTTAGTAGAGCATCCAATAAGTAAGGCGTTACAGTAATCCAATCTTGAGGTTATAAACACATGAACAAGTTTCTCTGCAATATTAAAAGAGAGGATATTTCTAAGATTAGCGATATTACAGAATTGAAATAAAACAATTCGAGTGATGCTGTTGATGTGCGCATCAAAGGAGAGATCTGAATCAAATGTGACCCCTAAGTTTTTTACAGACGGACTGGGCAATACTGAACAGCCATCTAGATTTAGGATGGATGTAGCCAACCTGTCTCTCACAGCCTTGGGTCCCACTAATAGAACCTCAGTTTTATCTGAGTTAAGTAAGAGAAAATTAAATAACATCCAATCTTTTATTTCCTTTACACAGTCCTCAATTTTGTTGATTGTACGAATAACTGAACCTAGTGGCAGCATGTACAGAGAGAATAAAAGCGGGCCAAGCACTGACCCCTGAGGCACACAATACTTCACTTTGAGAGCTTAGACCTTAGATTATTTATATGAACAAACTTGTACCGGTCGGTTAAGTAGGATTTAAACCAAGAAAGTGCTGATCCCTTAATACCTACAGTATTTTCTAGTCTGTTTAATAAAACATTGTGATCTACTGTATAGTGTCAAATGCTGAACTTAAATCTAACAGAACAAGAAAAGAAAGTCATCCCTTATCTGAGGACATTAACAAGTCATTTAGTACCCTAATTAATGCTGTTTAGTATTATGATGGGGCCTGAAGCCAGACTGAAATGTTTCATAAATATCATTCATTTGGAGGTAACTGCAGAGCTGCTGATAGACGGCTTTTTCTAAGATTTTGTAACTGTACATTTAAAATTGGTCTATAATTAGATATCACACAAGGGTCAAGATTGGCTTTTTTAATCAGTGGTTTGATAACAGCCCACCTAAAGGATTAGGGCACATAACTAAAGGTAAGGGATGAATGGTGATAGTGCCCTTGGCGTGATAACGAGGCTGAAGTATTTTATTTATTAGAGATACCTCAAATACTAAAAGATAGTGATCTGAAATCGAATCACTTTGCGGGAAAACATCAAGGTTATCTATATTGATACCAAATGTTAATATTAGATCTAAAGTATGATTACAGCGGTGGGTTGGTCCCATCACATTCTGAGTGATACCCATGGATTCTAAGATGGACTCGAAACAATTTTAAGTGGATCCTGCTCATTGTGAATATTGAAATCACCTACAATTAAAGCCTTACCTGTTGACAGTACTAACCAGGAAAGAAAGTTAGCAAATTCCTGAAGAAATTCTGAATAGGGACCAGGAGGGTGGTAAATAGTGATAAGCTGAAAAGAGTGTGGTTTTGACTTCCATAACGATGGATCAGTCACATTAAGAATCAGTAATTCAAAAGAATTATCCTTGTAATGGGATTTAGTTGTAACACCTAGCTCTTTGTCAAAAATTGTGGCTATGCCTCCTCCCGACCATTAGGACGAGGGCAGTGAGCATGACTGTATCCTGGAGGTGAGGCTTCATTTAAGGCTAAATATTCATCAGGCCTAATCCAAGTCTCAGTGAGACAGAGAGCGTGTAAGCGTTTATCAGTGATAATTTCATTTACAGTCTCTTCTTTGTTTGTAAGTGATCTAATGTTAAGTAATCCTAGCTTTCGTCTAAGGTTGTTATTTCTTTGGGAGCCATCTGTGTTTATACTAATGAGGTTATTAAAACAGACTTTTTGAGAGCATTTACGTTTAGGGCAGATGCGGGTAACAGACACAGTTTCAATAATGTGGGTTCCGGGTGACAGTGCATGGCTACCAGCAGACAGTTGGTTAAGCTTGACTGTCTGCTGCCTGACCCCTGCTCTGGATAGTAAGCCCCTAACCAATCTGGCCATAAGTCTATGGGCAATGTTGCAGGATATGAGAGCAGCACCCTCCTGAGTGGGATGGACATTGTCCCTTCCTAAAATGCCAGGCTTACCCTCAAAGGCTGTCCAATTGTCTATATAGCACACATTGTTTTCAGAGCACCACTTGGTCAGCCAGCAGTTCAGCGACCATAACCTGCTGTAGGCTTTGTCATCTGGCCGCATTGGGATGGGCCCAGGAAGGCGTATATCATTAGCCTCTACATGAATAACTATCCTAGAGAATCTGCGGCTCTCGAGTTCACTAAGACTCATTACAATGTCCGGCACTCTGGCTCCGGGGATACATGTAACTCTAGCTGCTGGTGTCCCTAAAGGGGTAGCTAGTTTCACGTGTCATAAAATAGAGTTACCTATGACCAGAGCTCTTTCAACAGGCTGCTCAGTGGGTGCATCACTGAGGAGGGCAAACCTGTTGGACACGTGAACAGGTAAAGAGTGGTGCTCTTCTGGGCTAGTCTTGCATAATAAATAAATCCATGAATGAATAATAAATAAATAAATCAAGGAAATCACATTGTAGGATTTTTAAATAATTTAATAGTCAACTATGGTGGAAAATGGGTATTTGGTCAATAAATTTGGTTCAAGTCAATACATTGTAACATAACCTTTGTTGGCAATGACGGAGGTCAAATGTTTCCTCCAAGTCTTCACCAAGTTTTTACAAACTGTAGCTGGTATTTGGCACATTCCTCCATGCAGATTTCCTCTAAAGCAGTGATGTTTTGGGGCAACACAGACTTTCAACTCCATTCACACATTTTCTATGGGGTTGAGGTTTGGAGACTGACTAGGCCATTCCAGGACCTTGAAATGCTTTTTACGGAGCCACTCCATCATTGCCCAAGCAGTGTGTTTGGGATCATTGTCATGCTGGAAGACTCAGCCATGTTCCATCTTCAATGCTCTCACTGATAGAAGGTTTTGGCTTAAAATCTTACGATACATGGCTCGTTCATGATTCCCTTAACACGGATCAGTCATCCTTTCCCCTCTGTAGAAAAACAGTACCTTCCGGCTGCTGGTGAGCTGGGGATCCCGCAATTTACCAACACACTTGGACAAACATGGGCAGTTGGAGGACTTCTGCTGGTCTTCAGCGGGGAGACCGTACCTCTCCCACAGCTTCTCTACCAGTTGGTCACTGGTCCCCCACAATAACTAGGGCCTATTCGTGTCCAACCAGTGGCGTGGTTCACCGGTGAGATGCCACCTAAAAAATACCAGGCATTCAAAGTTGGTGTAGTGAGGGAAGTGGCGCAAGTAGGTTGAGCACTACCAGAAAAATTCTCCGCATTAAATGGGCATTAACCTCAAATTTTCTGGCAGCTCAGCCCACATTGTCCTAACTGAGGTAGCGCGAAAACCTGCCGTCTCCATATTTTGGCGGGGCATTCTGTCAGGTCGTGGCCTAACTGGAGGAACAGAGACGGATGCAGGCTCTATATAACTTTATTTAAACCAAGGGCTCTACCACGACATAGCAAATGTAAGTGGGCTCTACCGCGACATGGCAAACCTAAGAGGGCTCTACCGCGACATGGCAAACACAAGTGGGCTCTACCGCGACATGGCAAACATAAGCGGGCTCTACTGTGACATGGCAAATATAAGCGAGCTCTACCGTGACATGGCAAACATAAGTGGAGAACTCTGAGAAAATGCTGAGAGAACACTGACCACTGACGCAAGGATTGCGAGGATCTGGCAACCCAGACTCATTTTCCCCAATTGCACACAGGACGCACACTGTTTTGTAGCTGTTAGCAGTTTATTACCTTTGAACTATTTTAATTCCCGATCGCATCTGTATCGCATATAATCGTATATATATAGTAGGTTTTTACAACATCTAAATCATTTTCTTCTCGTACCGGCGAATTATATTTTTTGCCGCTAATCGTTATTTAGTAACTTTACAGGTATACCCGAAGCTTGTGTTTGCAGTCATTAGCCATTAGCTAATTACCAGAGTTTTTACAGTCTTTTCCCACCTTCTTTCTGAGACTTAGTTTTTTGTGACATTTTGTATTAACTTAACTTGTATTCACGCTTAAATCGAGCATTGCATTGGACCATTGGCTGCAGCTGAACCATATCTGCACTTGGCATCCCACAACACCACGCGAAGCTAAGTACCTTTAATTCATTAATTGTACTAACATGGCTTCTGCTGCGCTTGTTCCCTGTGCTGAGTGTGGCATGTTTAGCTACTCTTCTTTAGCTCCTCCGTCGTTAGCGTAAATTTTACTTGTGATAGGTGTGGGCTTGTAGCTAGTCTGACGGAGATGATTGTAGTTTTAAAGGCGTGCATCCAGACACGCCTTTAAAAGGCTAGCTCAGCTCCTAGCTTAGCAGATCTGGATGCCACAGGTGAAGTTAGAGCCCCAGCCCCGGCAGAGCCCTCGCAGCAGGGCAAGTGGGTGACGGTTCGGCGACGTAGTCGTAAGGCTAGTCCACGAGTGCACCACTCTTTACCTGTTCACGTGTTTGGCCTCCTCAGTGATGCACCCACTGAGCAACCTGTTGAAAGAGCTCTGGTCATAGGTGACTCTATTTTACGACACGTAAAACTAGCTACCCCTTTAGGGACACCAGCAGCTAGAGTTATCTGTATCCCCGGAGCCAGAGTGCCGGACACTGTAAAGAGTCTTAGCGTCAAGTCAAGTCAAGTCAGATTTATTTATATAGCGCTTTTTACAATGGAGCATTGTCTCAAAGCAACTTTACAAGTTTAGATTATCTCCTAATAACTACGTCCAATCCCAAATTGAGCAAGCCTAGGGTGACAGTGGCAAGGAAAAAAACTCCCTAGTTCTAGAAGAAAACCTTGGGAGGACCAAGACTCAAAAAGGGACCCAACCTCCTTGGGTGGCGTAGATGATAAATCTAAGAGCGAACTAAAGTCATGGAGTCAAAGTTCGAATAGAATGTAAAGTATGCACATCGACATTAAGTGGCCCAGGTATGATAATAAATCTAAGAGCGAAACTACAGTCATGGAGTCAAAGTTCGAATAAAATGTGAAGTATTCACATCGACATTAGTGGGCCCGGGTATGATGATAAATCTAAGAGCGAAAACTAAAGTCATGGAGTCATGGTCGAATAAAAATGTGAATTATGCACAGTGGAGCTCCATCAGATGAACATCATGTGTGGGGCCAGAACTGCCGAAACACAGCTCGGAGAGAAAACATAAAATGTATTAGTTATTGATTAAGAGCACAGTGTTATTAAACAATCACTGATGCCATGTCAATCACTGATGCCAAGTGTAGCATGAGAACCCCGGCAGCATTTAGCTATAGCAGCATAGCTAGAAAGCTAGAAAAGAGGAGAACTGGTAGGAAACACAGCCAAGAGGGATCACATGAGACATTGGCAAACCCCACGAGCGCAGAAGACAGCAACCCAACGTCTCTGATCACCATAAGACTCTTGATGGGTACTATGATGGGGCCTGAAGCCAGACCATGAAATGTTTCATAAATTTCATTCCTTTGAGGTGACTACAGAGCTGCTGATAGACGGCTTTTTCTAAGATTTTGGACAGAAACGGTAGATTTGAAATTGGTCTATAATTAGATATCACACAAGGGTCAAGATTGGCTTTTTTAATCAGTGGTTTGATAACGGCAGACTTAAAGGATTTGGGCACATAGCCTAAGGTAAGGGATGAATTTAAAATAGCTAACACTGGCTCTATAACACTAGGTAATACTTGTTTGAGTAGACGTGTAGGAATTGGATCTAACAAACATGTTGATGACTTAGATGAGCTGATCAGTGCGGATAGGTCAGTATTAGTGAACTCGAGAGCCGTAGATTCTCTAGGATAGTTATTCATGTAGGGGCTAATGATATACACCTTCGTCAGTCAGAGGTTACTAAGGCTAATTTTGTAGAGGTGGTTAGCGTGGCGAAGGCGATGTCCGATGCAGTAGTGTGCTCTGGCCCCATCCCAATGCAGCGAGGTGACCAAGCCTACAGCAGGTTATGGTCGCTGAACTGCTGGTCCAAGTGGTGCTCTAAAAACAACGTAGGCTATATAGACAATTGGACAGCCTTTGAGGGTATGCCTGGCCTTTTAGGATGGGACAATGTCCATCCCACTCAGGAGGGTGCTGCTCTCATCTCCTGCAACATTGCCCATAGTCTTATGGAACGATTAGTTATGGGCCGACTATCCAGAGCAGGGGTCAGGCAGCAGACAGGCTGGCTTAAGCAACTGTCTGCTGGTAGCCATGCACTGTCACCCAGAACCCACATTACATTATTGAAACTGTGTCTGTTACCCGCATCTGTCCTAAACGTAAATGCTCTCAAAAAGTCTGTTTTAATAACCTCATGAGTATAAACACAGATAGCTCCCAAAGAAATAACAACCTTAGACTAAAGCTAGGATTACTTAACATTAGATCACTTACAAACAAAGAAGTAATTGTAAATGAAATAATCACTGATAAACGCTTACACGCTCTCTGTCTCACTGAGACTTGGATTAGACCTGATGAATATTTAGCCCTAAATGAAGCCTCAACTCCTGGATACAGTCATGCTAATCGCCCTCGTCCGAATGGTCGGGGGGGGGGGGGTGCGCATAGCCACAATTTTTGACAAAGTGCTAAGTGTTACAACTAAATTCCATTACAAGGCTAATTCTTTTGAAATACTGATTCTTAATGTGACTGATCCATCGTTATGGAAGTCAAAACCACACTCTTTTCAGCTTATCACTATTTACGGTTCTCCTGGTCCCTATTCAGAATTTCTTCAGGAACTTTCTTTTATGCTTACTACTGTCAACAGATAAGGCTTTAATTGTAGGTGATTTCAATATTCACTTTGACAATGAGCAGGATCCACTTAGAATTGCTTTCGAGTCCATCTTAGAATCCATGGGTATCACTCATAATGTGATGGGACCAACCCACCGCTGTAATCATACTTTAGATGTAATATTAATTGGTATCAATATTGATATCATATATATATATATATATATATATATATATATATATATATACACATTTGGTATCAATATAGACAACATTGATGTTTTCCCGCAAAGTGATTCGATTTTAGATCACTATCTTTTAGTATTTGAGCTATCTCTAATAAATAAAATCTTTCTGCCTCGTTATCACACCAAGCGCACTATCACATCTGCTACTCCAGCTGCGTTTATTAAAAACCTACCAGACTTGAAATGTAATACATGTGCGGAGATAAATCATCTTGAGTGTGTAAATGACCAATTAGAATTAGAACACGACTGCTCCTGTTAGGGTCAAACGCATTCGGGTAAAAAGGCTAGCACCATGGTATAATGACCACACCCGTACCTTAAAGCAAAGAACACGGCATCTAGAGCGCAAGTGGAGACATTTAAGATTCCTTGGAGGAGTTTAAGATTAAATTGGAGGTGTTTAAGATTGCTTGGAGGGACGGCATGGCAGAGTATAAGGATGCCGTCACTAAAGCTAAGGCTGAATACTTCTCTTCAATCATAGAGAAAAATAAGAATAATCCAAGATTTCTCTTTAATACAGTCTCCAAATTAACAAAAAACCCCAAAGAAAGTGATTCTCCCATTCTGTGTAATTTTAACAGTAATGATATCATGACTTTCTTTAATGATAAGATAGAAAACATTAGGCATAAAACTCAATGCTCATCACATCACCAAACTATTCAGCCACCTTCCAGATGCAGCACTAGTGAAGACATCTGTTTAATGAGCTGTAAATCAAGATTAGAATCTTTTACCCCAATTACTAATGCTGAACTATCCGCACTGATCAGCTCGTCTAAGTCATCAACATGTTTGTTAGATCCAATTCCTACACGTCTACTCAAACAAGTAATACCTAGTATTATAGAGCCAGTGTTAGTTATTTTAAATTCATCCCTTACCTTTGGTTGCGCTTAAAAACGTGAAGGTCTAAATCCGTTAAGTCTGCCGTTATCAAACCACTGATTAAAAAAAGCCAATCTTGACCCTTGTGTGATATCTAATTATAGACCAATTTCAAATCTACCATTTCTGTCCAAAAATCTTAGAAATAGCCATCTATCAGCAGCTCTGCAGTTACCTCCAAAGGAAATGAAATTTATGAAACATTTCAGTCTGGCTTCAGGCCCCCATCATAGTATTGAAACAGCATTAATTAGGGTGCTAAATGTCCTCAGATAAGGGATGTGTTTCTTTCTTGTTCTGTTAGATTTAAGTGCAGCATTTGGACACTATAGATCATGATGTTTTACAAAAACAGACTAGAAAATACTGTAGCTATTAAGGGATCAGCACTTTCTTGGTTTAAAATCCTACTTAAACTGACCGGTACCAGTTTGTTCATATAAATAATCTAAGGTTCTAAGCTCTCAAAAGTGAAGTATGGCATGCCTCAGGGGTCAGTGCTTGGCCCGCTTTTATTCTCTCTGTACATGCTGCCACTAGGCTCAGTTATTCGTAAACATGGCATTAGTTTCCACTGCTATGAAGATGATACACAGCTGTACATATCAGCCAAAACCTAATGACAGCCTTACAGTCAACAAAATTGAGGACTGTGTAAAGGAAATAAAAGATTGGATGTTATTTAATTTTCTCTTACTTAACTCTGATAAAACCGAGGTTCTATTAGTGGGACCCCAAGGCTGTGAGAGACAGGTTGGCTACATCGATCCTAAATCTAGATGACTGTTCAGTATTGCCCAGTCTGTCTGTAAAAAAAACTTAGGGGTCCACATTTGATTCAGATCTCTCCTTTGGATGCACATATTAGCAGCGTCACTCAAATTGCTTTCTTTCAATTACGTAATATCACTAAACTTAGAAATATCCTCTCTTTTAATGATGCAGAAAAACTTGTTCATTTGTTTTTAACCTAACCTCAAGGTTTGGATTACTGTAATGCCTTACTTACTGGATGCTCTAGTAAATCTATAAAATAAACTTCAGTTTTGTTCAGAATGCAAGCTGCCCGAGTGCTACCTCGAACTAGAAAATTTGATCAAATCACTCCTGTTCTATCATCACCACACCTAGTTACCAGTCATTTCAATTTCCGCATTGATTACAAAATTACTTCTTACAACTTATAAAGCTCTACATGGCCTGGCCCCACATTATCTGAGTGAACTCTTAGAGTCTTACAATCCAACTCGTCTACTTCGTTCACAGGGTACAGGACTTCTTTTAGCTAGAATTAAAAAAGTCACAGCAGGGGGAAAGGCTTTCTCATACATGGCCCCCCAACTATGGAGTAAACTTCCACTTTCGTTCGAGACTCAGACACTCTCCAAAGTTTTAAGTCTAGGCTAAAGACATACCCATTTGCGCAGGCTTTTGACTAGATTTAGACCAGGATGCATGGCTTGGGTCACTGGGGTCGAAGTCTGGAGTCATGTCTGGCCTGCCTGCCTTGTCCGCTAGCGTCGAGTGGGCGTGTCGAGTGGGCGGTCTGGCTGAACTGGGCTTCGGTCCTCGTGATCTTGACTCGTGCATCCTTGCCTTAGAATAAGGGCAGAGCTGGGGCTTCATAGTCAAAGAGTCTCATGGTGATCAGAGACGTTGGGTTGCTGTCTTCTGCCTCCCGTGGGGTTGCCAATGTCTCATGTGATCCCTCTTGGCTGTGTTACCTACCAGTTCTCCTCTTTCTAGCTATGCTGCTATAGCTAATGCTGCCGGGGTCTCATGCTACACATGGCATCAGTAATTGACAAGGCATCAGTGATTGTTAATAGACACTGTGCTCTAAATCAATAACTAATTACATTTTCTGTTTTCTCTCCGAGCTGTGTTCCAGTGCCAGCTCTTAGATTTATCATCTACGCTGCCCAAGGAGGTTGGGTCACTTTTTGAGTCTTGGTCCTCCCAAGGTTTCTTCCTATAACACTCAGGGAGTTTTTTTCCTTGTCACTGTCGCCCTAGGCTTGCTCAATTTGGGATTGGACGTAGTTATCAGGAGATAATTTAAACTTGTAAAGTTGCTTTGAGACAATGCTCCATTGTATATAAATAGATCTGACTTGACTTGACTTGACATAAGCCATGTCTACCGTGACATTGCAAACGTAAGCGAGCTCTACCGCAGCATGTGGTGCATGGGCCGACTTGGTGAACAGTCCAGAAGCAAGGATGAATCCACTGAAGCGGTTAACAGCGCAAAACAAAGTGTAGCATAATAGCTGTATCAATAGCTTTATCCCCCTCTCTTTCTACCCTCTTCCACAAGTCATAAACTTTACGACACTTCGGAATGCCAAGGTCCCCATCTGGACCGGATCTTTCCCCCACTACGTGATGGCACCATCAACACCAGACTCCTTCTCAAACCAACAGAATTGGAGGTCTGTTTACACAAACCTATAACCTTAGACATCTCGGCAATCATAAACTGAGTCCATGTGTAACCTTAAAAGGGGGTTTCAACTTTCAGACCACAGGCTTCCCAATTCTCTCTAACTGTTGCAGAACGGCTTTTTCCCCCACAGTTGAACTCTTATTTCACAGCTCGCTCTTGCAAGCCTTATCACACAGGAAAGGCCACTGAAAGACAGCCCTGGATTTACGACACAAGGAACTATTGCCTTCCTTTTTAAGAGACAAGCTTTTTAATGATAGTATTAACTTTTGTTGGGAGCAGATTATCTTTGCCGACACCTCTCAATTAGAAAACACTTGGGAATTGCTTCATAACAAGTCTAAACACACCCATATGTACTTAGCTAGTTCATACAAAGAGTTTGATCGGGGAAATTCATCGTACCCCCATATATATAATCGTATGTATATGCATGTTACTGATTTGTTATGTATTTTCATCTCTATTTGGTTAACGTTTTAGTATACTCATCATTTTATACGTAAATGATCTAGTTTGGTTATGATTAGAAATAACAGCTGTTTTGTCTATATGTATCGATCGCTCGGGTTTAATACTTGTTCATACTTAAAAGAACAAAAATAAAGGAGTTATTTAGAATATACTGTTTCCTACATCTTGTATTGATCGTATTACTGTTTAATTACGGAATAGCAAATGCATGTACTGTAGTTAGAATGACTTAATGATGTCCTAGTTTATAAATTCAAGATACCTCGACCAAACTTGTAACTTTGAGGATTTTTGTTTTTTTTTTCTTTGTGATGCTTTTAGACGTCCTCGGTATGTAGAAATATATTAATCCAAGTTATAGCTTGTAGCGGCCCCTACCGACCTATGGTGAAATTAGCAGACATATCCACAAGAGGAGGGATTTAATGACGAATCAGCCTCTCACTGGCTAAGTCTAGGACAAACCCCTGTTGCCCTGCCTCTAAACGGAACATACAACAATTAGCTCGAGCCAACAACATGCAGTTCTTTTTGTGCTTTTAAGTTCCAGTGTTCGTCTGTTTGCTAGTTGCTCGTCTGCGTTCAAGTTTTTTTAAGTTTCTGCGTTTTTTTTAAGTTTTCTGTGTCCAACAGTCTTAGGAGTTCGGTATCGCCGAATTAGGAAATAGTTAAAGACCAACCAGCCAAGATCTCCTTCACTCTCGACTACACTCGTAGATTCTATTTCTCAAAGTCTGTTGAAGCTCATGGTACTAGAATGCTGCAACTCTACCTTATCGTTGGCCAGGGTGGAAATCTGAGTTGTATGCAAGTTGAGATCCGATAGACCACGACCACAACCACCAACGCTGGGAAGAAAGCCAAACCAAGGCAGAGGCCCGCAAAACATCTGTGGCTCCACGGCCGCATGTCGGCACGGACCAAAGGCTAGTAGCTGATATCATCCAGAAGTCCACCAAACAGTCGTCGTCAGATAGGACCGCTACCGTTCCCCCATGTGACTTCTGACGACAGGCAGAGGCCCAGTTCTGTTCCATCTCCTTCGCGTGAGCCCCCGCAAAGAAACAGGCAAGTACCGCTTGGTGTGTCTTATCTGGGTCCCTGATTCTCGAACCTTGCGTTTGATCTTAAACCAGGCTTCAACATAGACTTATCCACGCCTAAGTAGCTTCTACCATACTATTCATGTTCACATAATTTGTGTTACTAGTAACTCACTGCGTCGTAACAAACTAGTCCATAACATTGCCTCTGGGTAAGTATTGTTCGACCGCTGAGTTGCACATAGAGTCATCTTGGTTTCTGATTTTAATTACTGTGATATGTACGCTTGTCATCATTCCCTGTTTTTAATACTGTGATATATACATGTTCACCATAATTTTATGATCTTAACTCTGATACACTTGTTATTACATTAGATAGTCTGTTGGTATTGCCTTGTTTTGCAATTAATAAACTTTGTTATAACCTTTTGAATTTACCGCTTTGTGTGAGAGAGTTTCATTCAAACAAGGTCGAGAAAAATAACTTTGAATTCACTATTCAGACCTATCAGACTGATCAATTTCACTGTTCCCTTTTCAACTGGTTTTCCGGATCTACCAGTCCATAAATGATCCGCTGGTGCCCCGTTTATTCATTAAAAATTAATCAATTTAAAGTGTAGTCTTAGGTTCACTACATATTTGGTGCTGCCCGTGTGTGGAAAGTTTAAATCGACCTTATGAATGAATGACTCTTACTCTATGCGGTAACTTCAAAACCACATGTGCATAGCATTCTGTATTCATATCTTAAAGCCTTTATACTTGGGTGCGAACAGGTATGAGCGTCTGCAGGTTTAATTGTTGAAAAGTTGTATTGTGGTCTGTGGAAAGTTGGTTACAATGTTTTGAATAGCTGCTGTGTTGGGTTTTGTAATGAAAAGAAACGTGCCGCCGTGCGTGATTGCGTTTAATGCTGCTTTGTGTATGTGTTTTTGTGTGCGTGCTGAATATCAAAGGTACCCTTGTTAAGAATTGCGTTACTAAGTAAGTAATAACTCCCTGATACATGCAGAGCATATCATATGCTTATAAAATAAGGCCTTTTGACGTAAACCGATTTTTGCGAGTTTCCTGAATCGTGTAGATACGTCCTGAATTGTTTTAATTCTACTCCGAGTCTCGAGGGAATTAAACGCGTTCGGACCTCCCTGTGCTGAAATAAGTAGCGTAGCTAACTATTTTGTCAGTGTCACGGGTCTGATAACGGAATTTTTAAATCGTAAAACGCCATCGTGATACTGCTGTGCTTAGAAACGCAGCATAAAATAAGCTGTTGTGAAAACTGCAAGCATTGGGGCTCAAAATACCATGAGAAACTAAATAACGAGAGCTGAAGTTGCATGACACTGATCTCAGCTTCGCCCTGAGCAAAGATATTCCAGCACAGCCTGGAAAGTAACTGCGTGGACCCATTCAAAGAACCGACCGTCCTTCGAATGGCGGTGCTTAATGACGTCACGATTGATGTGCATCTCATGACACCCCTTTTGTTTTGCAAGCTTTACCCTCTGGTGGCCAGATAAGGAACGCTGCCCTTTGAGGGATAATATAGGCTATTGACCCCCTAGCAGCCAAATCTTGAGTGATCAACTCAGGAATAATTACCCAGTGTTGGTGAAACACTGCAGCCTTAAGAAACTTTATGCATCTACACTGTGAAGCTCATTGAGTAAATTGTGATAACTTATCACTATTAACTAATAGTGAACTACCACTATTAACTATGATGACCTATATGCGGTTTCATTACTTTAATAGTGACTATCAGTGGTCTTTGTTAATCACTATATCCTTTAAAAAGCATTATTATAACACAATCACTGATTATCACTATTGAGTCCGCAAATTCTTCGATTGAGCCTTTAATCAAAATCCTTTAGCTGTCCTCAATTTAATGATAAGTTTACTGTTTGTTTGTTTGTTTAATCGCTTATGAAAAAAAAAAAAAATTAATTAATTATTTTTTTCTATAATAATTTTTTTCTTGGCGAATAAACAAATAAAATTAAGCCTGCCCGAATACAGTAAAACCCCCTCTCCTTGGGTGCAGTGTACCTATTCAACCTGTAAACCCAATTGTCATAAACTATGCACTGACTAACAATATGGCCACTGAGCCACGATCAAATTCCCTCTGTGCTGAAGACACTAATGAGGATGTTGAGTCAGCATTGCTAGAGATTACTTGATCACTAGTTCCTGACTACCTAAAAACCGCCCAAGAGAGTGACCCAGCTGAACTTGAGTCACTAAGGGAGGCCTGTCTAACCGAATGTCTAAGAACAGATTTTAGAAGTAAGGAGGCATCCCAACTAGCTATGAAGCTGGTTGTCCTACAGATAGTTGAGTTCAAGAATCTCTCCGCGGAACTGGAGCAGGCCAACACCAAGTGCCTGGCCCTTGAACAACTCGATGCAAACCCGTGTAATAAAATTAAAGTGTCAGAGGGTACTGTGTCAAAATACAGTCAGGAATTAGATGCGTCCGAAGCCGAGAATGCCCAACTACGACAACAAGTCCAGGAGACCTCCGGCCTGCTAAATCAGGCTCAGAACAGAATAATACATTTAACTGAACGGCAGGGCGAGACAGAGAGCGAGCTGGTAAAGACCAGGAATGAACTAGCTGCATGCCAATGACAACAATTTAAAGTAGAATGTGAGCTGACTGAGGTAAAGTGGGGAATGACCCACCACCACCAAATAGTACAGGAAAAAAAATTCCTGGATGTCCCAAGTGGACCGCGATATGCTCCCAATACGCACCCAGACCAACGAACAGGTGTACAAAATGTTCCCTGTGATGACCCAGAGCGGGATTCCACTCCCAGAGTTGCTCCTGGATCCTATACTTCCCCTAGAGCCAGGGGAGCATCTCCTGACCATAACTCCCCCACAAGGGACCCCTCCTTCCGCTACACTCAAGGCCCAACTGACAGGGATCTCGATAAAATTGCCCGCAATATAACTCGGTTCGAGCCAACACCTGGTTGTGCTAATGATGTCAACACATACGTGAATGATATCGAGTTCTATCTGCGAAAATTTCCCCAGGCTACGGTAGACAACCAGATTTATTTAATCCGAGTAACCTCAAACCGGGAAGTTAGAAGTTTTATCACGCACCAGCCGGACCATATCCGGGAAAACTACTATCTGCTGTGTAAGGCCTTGGAGGAGGAGTGCTCAAATCCTCTCACACAGACTGGGCTGGCCGTGGCCCTATCAGTCAGACAAGGTAGGCAGGAGTCCCCACAGGTCTATTATCATCGATTGCACTAAGCCTATTTTGGTTTCAACAATCAACCAGCCATGGAGGAGGATTTGAACTTCAAATCGTTGTTTGTCCAAAACCTCATCCCACTACCAGCTACTATCTAGGCATCTCAGCTTGCCCACGCACATTAAACAGTAAAGAATTGCGTGACTTAGCATTAAAAGGGTTCGTTAAATGCCAGCACACTACCACTAAGCGGGGAGACCCTCCTAGTGTATTCAGTCTCGATACCACATCCCTACCTTTAGAACTGGAAGGGGCCTCGAGATCGGAAAAAGCCGATCCAGCTCAGGGCCCCAACCAGAGACAGGGAAGTCCTCAGTCCCAGCAAAACCATCAGCGCCACAGGTACCCTAAACCACAATGGCCAGATCGTAGTCGAGCTCAGATAAGTTCTGACTCAGGTCAGGGTCCCCAAAGGTATCGCCACAATCGGTATCCTCCCGATCAATGGAAAATCCACCAGACCCAAAAAAACCAAGGGCATGTTGGACGATGGGACAATCGTCCCGGGGCAACCCAAGGCGACCATCATTTCCTCAGGGTAATGCTGAAGAAAGGATCAAAACAAATCCAGCTCAAGAAAGAGATTACAACAAAAAGAACAAATCTAAAACGGTCCAATTCAGTCAAGAAGACTTAGAAACCCTTAAGAAAGTAATAGATAATATGCACCAGAGCGATAAGCAAAAAGCAGATCTGTTCTTCCTCACCTCTGCCTTCCCTGAATCATTTGTTCAACCTGCGTCAGGCCAGAAGGAAACAAAGGGAGACTGCTTCTCCATGTCTGATGGGATTACACCTGCAGTACCAGGCCCCAACCAGACTCTGATCGTGTCAAAGGACATGATCGATCAGCCACCACAGGGGGTGAAAACTCGATTCCCCCTAGTGCTGTGTTAGTGGTCCAGCTAGCCCCCAAGGAAGACTGCTCTCAGGAGGATGCTCCAACCATCCCTGAAGAGCCCTCTTTTTACAAACTTCTAGGTCACTTAACCGAGAAGGGTGTGGCACGGAAATTTTACATTTCCACCACCCTTCGAGCAGGGCATTACCCATGATGCGCTCTTAGACATGGCAGCCGACATCACCTTAATGTCAGTTACCCTTTTCAATCGGGTGAGGGCTACAGCCCGTCAAGCTAACTGAGAACTGCAGTTACACACCTGCTCTCTCGAAATACAACCATATTCCCACACTGGCATTACCATAAGGTCAATGGCCCTAGTCCACCTCACTATGGGACCCATGAGCGTCGTCCACCCTGTACACGTCTCCTCGCTGGAAACTGTCCCGCTTCTCCTTGGCAAGGACCTCTTAAACCGATTCGAACCATTAATTGATTTTAAACGCTTAAAACTTTGGACCCAAGTCCGCGAACCTCTGCCCGTCGCTCACCCACTCAATGTAGAGTCACAATGTCATGTATTCCGAACCATCATCCCTACACCCAACAGCTTGTTAAGGGTACAAGGTATGATTGATGACGATGAGGAACAATGGGAGCCTACTGACCTTCTGTCAGAGCTTTCTTGGCCCCCGGGCAAACTACTGGAACAATGAGACACCTTCTTGTGTTCCCTGACCAAGCCCGATGCTGCCGATGAGTACTGTCCACAGATTGTGTATGGTCTCCTACTAGAGGACACCTATGTCCAGGACTCGGTTCTGGCACTATCGTCCGACAAGTCGGCAATCAGTCAAGAACTCTTTGACACCCTAGTCAAGACCAAAACTGACCTTTGGTTTACCAAAGGCCCTCATCGATTTCCCCTTGTCCCTGTACCATAGGTGACCAAAATGGCAAATGGCACCTGAGCGGTAAGAGTTCGCTGGAACCGGAGAGAGCTAACACACTTCTTTCTGGTCGTCCGCGACTTCCCACACGCTGTTTACATCGGCAGTGATATTCTAGTTAGGCTAGATGTCCATGCAGACACCATCAACCACGTCCTCTGGTCATTGACCCAAGTTCAGGGGGATTGTGATTGCCTAGACCCTGAAAACCTGAGCTCAGGACACACCATACTCGAAATAACTTTGGCTGCCACAACTACTAATTCAGGGAGGTCAGTGGTAACACCACCTTGTTTAGATGATGAACCATACCCGGAATTCGCATCTCAAATCAGTCAAGTATTAAACGAGGCTAACGCCCTACAGACCAATGAAGAGCGTGAGAAACTCAGGGAGATCCTCCTGAAGTACCGACACGCGTTCGCCCAAGATTCCCTAGATTGTGGATTGACCACATTCCACATGGTACATATTCCGACAGCCTCTGGGGCATGACCGGCTTATGTACGCCAGTACAAAATTCTGTTAGCAGCATTTGAACCAGTGCAGGAAATCATTGATAATCTGTTAGAAAAGGGCATCGTCCGCCCTTGCAACAGCACCAACTCCACCCCACTTTGGCTAGTAATTAAACCAAATGGCAAGTGGCGACTGACCATTGACTACTGTAATCTTAATCAACAGGTCCCCCTTTCCCGATGGCCTATCACACAACTGGAACAAGAGCTTCCCAAGGTCAGGGATGCCAAATATTTCTCAACGATCGATGTGGCATCAGGGTTCTGGACCATTCCAGTCCACAAGGCAGACCAACACAAGCTGGCCTTTACTTGTATGGGCACACAGTACACGTTCACCCGATGCCCATTTGGGTATGCCAACTCACCGGCTGAATTTAACATCTTCCTGAACAAAGCATGCCACAATGCCCGCGAAAGGGGCACCCTCATATACGAAGATGACATCCTGATGCTTAATCCAACCCTAAACACTCACTTGACAAAGATAGATCAGGTTCTTGGTCAACTAACAACGGCAGGTGCAAAGATTTCCTTGTCCAAATGCCAGTGTTGTAAAACTAACGTCAATTATGTTGGTCTTCTAGTGGGAGCCGAGGGAGTAAGACCGCAGGTGAGCTGGGTGCAAGGTATCAGAGACATTAAAGCACCCTATAATGTCTCTGAACTTCGTAGCTTCCTGGGAGTCTGCAACTACTCCCGGCAGTTTATCGAAAACTATGCTGACTTAGCCACACCCCTGTATGACCTACTAAAAAAGGGATCCCCATTCATTTGGGAAGCACCCCAAGGGCAAGCCATGCAAGCCTTGAAAGATAAGCTATGCTTGGCACCCTGTCTGGCATACCCGGACCATAACAAGAACTTCCACCTTGAGGCTGGGTTCTTGAGTCACTGCGTTAGCGCTGGTCTGTACCAAATCCATGACCAAGACAAACGGGTAGTGGCGTACGCAAGCAAAACTCTGACAGGTCCAGAACGCAAATTCACCAACTGCGAGAAAGCATTGCTATCCACGGTATGGGCGGTTAAACATTTCTCCCACTATCTCGGTGGCCAAAAGGTAATTGTTGAAACCCACCACCAACCAGTGACTTCCTAAACAGTCAACGCATTAGGGAAGGCATGGTAACTAACGCTCGTGTGGCCTCCTGGTTGATGGCTTTACAGAGTTTTGATGTGGAAGTACGGTACGCCCGGTTTAACCGGTTGGTTAAACATTTCTCCCACTATCTCGGTGGCCAAAAGGTAATTGTTGAAACCCACCACCAACCGTTGACTTCCTCAACAGTCAATGCATTAGAGAATGCACGGTAACTAACGCTCCTGTGGCCTCCTGGTTGATGGCTTTACAGAGTTTTGACGTGGAAGTACGGTACGCCAAAAACTTGAAGTCGCCCCTAGGTACGGGCCGCGCAAGCTGTCAAAAATGCCAGGATGATGCCCAAACTATGTCTGTTACAGAAGACCAGCTGCCCTCACAAACTAACCACAATTACTTTGACCCAAATGTCTGCAAGAACATGGTCACTGCATATGTGGATGGATGCTCCTTCCATCCCACAAAAACCACAATGCGTGCGGGTGTAGGCATTCTATGGGTAAATGATACACCTTACAAACCCCAAAAATTCTATCTGGGCGCCCAATCGTCCCAGTACGCCGAACTAGCGAGCATACTGATTACCCTCCAATTAGCTGTGAAACAAGAGGTCAAACCCCTAGTGATCTGCACTTACTCAAACGATGCGCGTCTGAGGTTTTTGGGTCACGGAGCGCTGTGGAAGGCCAATGATTTTGCCACTGCAAACAAAAAACAGTCAAACACAAGGAACTATTCGTGAATTGCGAGCACCTGGTAGACACTCATGACATGCTGATCTACTGGAAGAAGGTAAAAGGACACTCTCGAGTCCCCGGGCAAGACAGAGTGTTGAACGATCAGGCCGACACGTTAGCCAACAGGGAGCCCTGAACGGCACTTCCTAGACCTTTGATTCTAGCTATAACCTACCTGATCCCACCTCGGCCCCACCCAGGCCGATGGTCTATTCTATTACCCGAGTGCGTGCAGCGGCATTGGCAGACATCACGGACCCACCTTCATTTTCCATGGTTCCTGCACTGTCCGATGCAGACTTAATTTCGCTTCAATCCCGTGATCCGGCCGTCGCTCGTATGCTCCTCTACCTAGCGGACCCTGTCTCTCACGTTATCTCAGACACGGATCTAGCCTCCGATCCGGATCTGCACCATTTGCATAATGCCCGCGCATCCCTATGCGTCATCTAGGGCCACTAACCATGTTAGTCCATGGCCCCGAGGTCCATTCTCCACAGGCGTTCATGGTACCACGGTGCCACAGGGGGGAAATGTTATCATATGCCCATGACTCTCCGTGCATGTGCCACAAAGGCATTAAAGCAATATATCAGGCACTTCAGCAAGTGGCATACTGGCCCCACATGAAGAAAGATGTTGCTGAATTCATCAAGGGTTGCCTGGTATGCTGTCAATTTCAGCCGTCAAAACCAATTCATAGGGCCCCGTTACAGAAAAGAGGAATAGTGTTCCCCTGGTCAGACCTAGAGATTGATTGGGTCGGCCCCTCACCAAATCAAGGCAAGGCAACAAATACTTCCTCACGGTCACGTGTGCGTTCACTAAGTGGCTAGAGTGCTTGCCAGCCACCAATGACACTGCCCAAAACACAGCCTACCTACTCATGAATCACATTTTCTCTCGATTTGGCCTACCCAGTCGTGTTAACTCGGATAGAGGCACACATTTCACGGCAGATGTCATGCAACAGCTGTGGCAACTACTCGGAGTGAAAGCCAACTTTCACATCAGTCACCATCCTCAGGCCTCTGGTCAAGTGGAGCGTGCAAATCGAACGGTTGTCCACATACTAAAAAAGTATGTAGCATTGGGATGTCAAGTTACCTCTAGTGTTGATAGCCATCCGAGCCACACCCCATGAGGCTACTGGAGTCTCCCCCTTTGAACTGATGATGGGTAGACAAATGACCCTTCCTCTGCACTTACTGTATCAACCGGGCGAAGCCAGTATAGCAACCGCTTATACTACCCACCAGTACATGACTGACCTACACACACACCTCAGGGCCACCTTTGCGTTCGCTCAACAGCACTTGGAGAAAAGCGCTGAGGGGAGCAAGGCATACTGTGACCAGAAGGCATCAAGTGATGAACTTCAGGTTGGCGACAAGGTGTTATACTATAACTTCATCCAGGCCACTGAAGGGCCAGGACCTGGGAAGATAGGCCATAAGTTTCTGCCCCGCTGGGGAGGTCCTCACTCGATTGTGAACAAACTCTCCTCTGTCGTGTATCGGATCAAGATTAGCAAAGGTCGTAGAGAACCGGTCGTTAAATGGGTCCACCGTAACCAGATCAAACCTCACAAAGGAACCCCCATGGGCTTAATCGGGGATGCCGATGTCCCAGTTAGGTCATAAACGGTCGCAAATCCGTGGACACTCCAGGGTGTCTACTAATCACGGTCTGGTGAAATGGTATTCTAGGTTAATCGCACGCCGCTGTGTTCGGTTCATTTACTCGGTATCATAACTAGCTGACAGTCCCACTCAGGGAGATAACAGGTCAGACAATTGGAAAGTAGTGATTCTTAGCACTAGTATCAACCCTTCGCAATTTGTTAACGGTTACATCAAGAAAAACTGTTACCATAGTCAGGGGTTGTCCCCAAGCCAACACATCCTTAGGGGGACTCCCTCCTCATAGAACTCGGATCAAGATCCTAACTATGTCTACCTCTCGCTTCAGGATGATCTGGCTGCTAATATTCCTGACCCTCAAGGCACTCACTGCCACTGACCCCTCCGAGATTGTCGAACCCGAACCAAGCTCGGGGACCGTATTGAGGGAGCAACACGGACTACTGATCACTAACTGTCGGTTGCTCACGCAGAAAGTTTTTGTCAGGTTAAACCCAGGCGAGGTATGTAGGCAAAATGTCACCATCACAGCTAAACTAACTGACTGGGCTGGAAGCAGGTGGACCATGGACACCATCAAACATGCTGAAACAGACATTTCTCACATGCTACAACAACTCCAGAAGTTCACGGTCACTCAGGCAGAACTGAGTGGCGAACCCCAGCGTTCCAAAAGATTCATCGGTGGACTGCTGACCGCAGCCGCCGCTATTGGATCTTTCTTTGGCCTTGGGACCTCAGCTGTAAATGCCATCAGTCTAGCTACCGTTAAGCGGCATATCAGAGAATTGCAATCCAAAATTCCTGATATAAGAACCCAAATGTTCAAGCAACAAACCCAACTGAAAACGATTGGACAAACACTACGTGGCACCGTCCTAGTACTTAACACCCATAGCTTAAACTTAAAACCATTCAGACTGTAAACTCCCTTCTTTCCGTAGTTAAGGTAGATCATGCTCACACCCAACTCATCCATGCTAATGTCCAACATGCTTCGGGAGATCGGATCCTGAGTGGATAGCCTAGCTATTGGTAGGATCCCCGCTTATCTAGTACCCCTCTCCTTAGTGCAGGACCTCCTTTCCACAGCAACTAGTGAGAAGGTCACGGACCTCCAAGCCCACCTAACTTACACATTGGGTAGCGCAGTACCGCTGTATCGTGTCAGTCGGAAACATCTGTAGGTTAAAAGATGTGGTGAATGTTGGTTTCTGGCAAGACGAGACTCACATTAAGGTACAAACACCCCTGGTCGTGGCCTACCATGATGATATCCCCGGATTATACCTGGCCCCAAACTTACGTATGTGCACCCTGACTAAAGAGATCCATTACCTGTGTCCCAGTAAAACCTTCATCCAGGACAGTGCTAATGGTATATGTGGCCTTAAGCCCATGGTGAGCAATTCTCGGTACTCGATTACTGCTACCCCCCAGTACCAAATAACCACGACTCAAGCCGAAATTGTCAGAAATCGTTGGTTGGTCAATACCCCTAGCAGCGAGGAGGGGCATAATAGGTGGAGGTCTGGGGGATTCTGTGACAATAGGTCACGAAATGCAATACAATTACACAGACAAACACACAATTACCTGTATATAGAAGCACAGAGAAAAAAAGTGGTATATTTACTATAGGAGAAAAAAGGTGACTAATGGGTGATAGTTATTGATTAACTATGCCGTTTGATTACAGATTTTAGGATTTGTGTGATTGTGTTTTTCCCCCTGTTAAAACAGCCATGGTGTAATGTCTGAGTCTCTGTAAAGTGTCCTATCAAGGTATGGTCTGTCTACTGAGACTGTTGCACGTATTCCATTTTTAATATTTTCCTTTCTAATTGAAACAGTTTTCCTTTTTTCTTGGATTTCTTCTGGGAATTGATCACTATGACCAAATTTTGTGTCTTTAAGTTCATTTCCTTTGCTTTTAACAAACTCTTTTTGTTTGTATAATTCAAATTTAGTGACAATAGGTTGTGGGTAGGTCAAGTCATATTTATTTAAATAGTGCTTTTTACAATGGAGCATTGTCTCAAAGCAACTTTACAAGTTTAGATTATCTCCTAATAAATACGTCTAATCCCAAACTGAGCAAGCCTAGGGCGACAGTGGCAAGGAAAACTCCCTGAGTGTTATAGGAAGAAACCTTGGGAGGACCAAGACTCAAAAACGGACCCAACCTCATTGGGCGGCGTAGATGATAAATCTAAGAACGAAACTAAAGTCATGGAGACAAAGTTCGAATAAAATGTGAAGTATGGACATTGGCAATAAGTGGCCCGGGTATGATGGGGTTGGAGCTGATGATGGAAGCAGCTTGAGTGAAGCAGCAGCGAATGAACATCATGTGTGGGGCTGGAACTGGAACCAGAACACAGCTCGGAGAGAAAACAGAAAATGTAATTAGTTATGGATTAAGAGCATAGAGTCCATTAACAATCACTGATGCCATATGTAGCATGAGACCCCGGCAGCATTAGCTATAGCAGCATAGCTAGAAAGAGAAGAACTGGTAGGTAACACAGCCACGAGGGATCATATGAGACATTGGCAACCCCTCGGGAGGCAGAAGACAGCAACCCAACGTCTCTGATCACCATATGACTTTTTGACTATGAACCCCCAACTCTTCCCTTAGTCTAAGGCAAGGATACATGAGTCAAGATCACGAGGACCGAAGCCCAGTTCAGCCAGACCGCCCACTCGACACTCCTGGCTAACGGACAAGATAAGATAACATAAGATAAGATAAGATAAAATAAAACTTTATTGATCCCTTTGGGAGTTTTCCCTCAGGGAAGTTAAATTTCCAGCAGCATCAATTTAAATGTACACACAGAAAGAAAGTAAGAGGAAGAAAGGAAAAGTATAAATTATAAATTGCACAATGATAAAATAAAAATACAAAAATTATTATCCTTAATAATTATAAATTATTAAGGCAGGCAGGCCAGACATGACTCCAGACTCCAGCCCCAGTGACCCAAGTCATACATCCCAGTCTAAATCTAGTCAAAAGCCTATCGAACGAAAGTGGGAAGTTTATTCCATAGTTGGGGGCCATGTATGAGAAAGCCTTTCCCCCTGTTGTGACTTTTTTAATTCTAGGAACTAAAAGAAGTCCTGCACCCTGCAAACGAAGTGGACAAGTTGGATTGTAAAACTCTAATAGTTCACTCAGATAATGTGGGGCCAGGCCATGTAGAGCTTTATAAGTTATAAGAAGTATTTTGTAATCAATGCGGAATTTGACTGGTAACCAGTGTAGTGATGATAGAACAAGAGTGATATGATCAAATTTTCTAGTTCAAGTTAGCACTCGGGCAGCTGCATTCTGAACTACTTGAAGCTTATTTATAGATTTACTAGAGCATCCAGTAAGTAAGGCGTTACAGTAATCAAACCTTGAGGTTATAAACGCATGAACCAGTTTCTCTGCATCATTAAAAGAGAGGATATTTCTAAGTTTAGCGATATTACACAATTGAAAGAAAGCAATCCGAGTGATGCTGCTAATGTGCGCATCAAAGGAGAGATCTGAATCAAATGTGACCCCTCAGTTTTTTACAGATGGACTGGGCAATACTGGACAGCCATCTAGATTTAGGATAGATGTATCCAACCCTGTCTCTCACAGCCTTGGGTCTAACTAACAGAACCTGAGTTTTACCTGCGTTAGGTAAGAGAAAATAAAATAACATCCAATCTTTATTTCCTTTACCACAGTCCTCAATTTGTGTTGATTGTAAAGCTGTCATTAGGTTTGGCTGATATGTACAGCTGAGTATCATCTGCATAGCAGTGGAAACTAATGCCATGTTTACGAATAACTGAGGCCAAGTGGCAGCATGTACAGAGAGAATAAAAGCAGGCCAAGCACTGACCCCTGAGGCACGCCATACTTTAAGTAGGATTTAAACCAAGAAGTGCTAATGCCTTAATACCTATGATATTTTTCTAGCCTGTTTAGTAAAACATCATGATCTATAGTGTCAAATGCTGCACTTAAATCTACTCACAGAACAGAAAAGAAACACATCCCTTATCTGAGGACATCAACAAGTCATTTAGTACCCTAATTAATGCTGTTTCAGTACTATGATGGGGCCTGAAGACAGACTGAAATGTTTCATAAATTTCATTCCTTTGGAGGTAACTGCACAGCTGCTGATAGACGGCTTTTTCTAAGATTTTGGACAGAAACGGTAGATTTGAAATTGGTCTATAATTAGATATCACACAAGGGTCAAGATTGGCTTTTTTTAATCAGTGGTTTGATAACGGCAGACTTAAAAGGATTTGGGCGCATAAACCAAAGGTAAGGGATGAATTTAAAATAACTAACACTGGATCCTTTATACTACTGGGTATTACTTGTTTGAGTAAACGTGTAGGAATTGGATCTAATAAACATGTTGATGACTTAGACGAGCTGATCAGTGCGGATAGTTCAGTATTAGTAATTGGGGTAAAAGATTCTAGTCTTGATTTACAGATAATTAAACAGATGTCTTCAGTAGTGCTGCATCTGGAAGGCTGCAGAATAGTTTGGTGATGTGATGAGCATCGAGTTTGATGCCTAATGTTTTCTATCTTATCATTAAAGAAAGTCATGAAATCATTACTGTTAAAATTACACAGAACGGGCGAATCACTTTCTGTAGGGTCTTTTGTTAATTTGGAGACTGTATTAAAAAGAAATCTTGGATTATTCTTATTTTTCTCTATGATTGAGGAGAGGTATGCAGCTTTAGCTTTAGTAAGGGCATGCTTATACTCTGTCATGCTGTTCCTCCAAGCAATCTTAAACACCTCCAATTTACTGTCTCCACTTGCGCTCTAGATGCCGTGTTCTTTGCTTGAAGGTACGGGTGTGGTCATTATACCATGGTGCTAGCCTTTTTTCCCTAATGCGTTTGACCCTAGCAGGAGCAATCATGTCCAGGGTTAAGTGAAGCACACATACCAATTGCTCATTTACACACTCAAGATGATTTATCTCCATAGGTGTATTAAATTTCAAGTTTGGTAGGCTTTTAATAAACGCAGCTGGAGTAGCAGGTGTGATCGTGCGCTTGGTGTGATAACGAAGCAGATGGACTTCATTTATTAGAGATATCTCAAATACTAAAAGATAGTGATCTGAAATCGAATCACTTTGTGGGAAAACATCAAGGTTGTCTATATTGATACCAAATGTTAATATTAGATCTAAAGTATGATTACAGCGGTGGGTTGGACCCATCACATTCTGATTGATACCCATGGATTCTAAGATGGACTCGAAAGCAATTCTAAGTGGATCCTGCTCATTGTCAAAATGAATATTGAAATCACCTACAAATAAATCCTTATCTGTTGACAGTTCTTAGCAGGAAAGAAAGTTAGCAAATTCCTGAAGAAATTCTGAATAGGGATCAGGAGGGTGGTAAATAGTGATAAGCTGGAAAGAGTGTGGTTTTGACTTCCATAACGATGGATCAGTCACATTAAGAATCAGTATTTCAAAAGAATTAGCCTTGTATTGGGAATTATTTGTAACACCTAACTCTTTGTCAAAAATTGTGGCTATGTCCCCCCCCCCCCCGACCATTACGACTAGAGTGATTAGCATACTCTATCCAGGAGGTGAGGTTTCATTTTAAAGCTAAATATTCATCAGGTCTAATCCAAGTTTCAGGGAGACAGAGACTGTGTAAGCGTTTATCAGTGATTATTTCATTTACAATCACTGCTTTGTTTGTAAGTGATCTAATGTTAAGTAATGCCAGCTTTAGTCCAAGGTTGTTATTTTTTTGGGAGCCATCTGTGTTTATACTAATGAGGTTATTAAAACAGACTTTTTGAGAGCATTTACGTTTAGGGCAGATGTGGGTAACAGACACAGTTTCAATAATGTGGGTTCTGGGTGACGGTGCATGGCTACCAGCAGACAGTTGGTTAAGCCGGCCTGTCTGCTGCCTGAGCCCTGCTCTGGATAGTCAGCCCCTAACCAGTTGGGCCATAAGACTATGGGAAATGTTGCAGGAGATGAGAGCAGCACCCTCCCGAGTGGGATGGACACCGTCCCATCCTAAAAGGCCAGGCTTACCCTCAAAGGCTGTCCAGTTGTCTATAAAGCCCACATTGTTTTCAGAGCACCACTTGGACAGCCAGCAGTTCAGTGACCATAACCTGCTGTAGGCTTGGTCACCTCGCCGCATTGGGATGGGGTCAGAGCACACTACTGTATCGGACATCACCTTTGCGACTCTAACCACCTCTAGTATTAGCCTTAGTAACCTGTGACTGACGAAGGCGTATATCATTAGCCCCTACATGAATAACTATCCTAGAGAATCTGTGGCTCTCGAGTTCACTAAGACTCTTTACAATGTCCGGCACTCTGGCTCCGGGGATACAGGGGATACCTTCTGGTGTCCCTAAAGGGGTAGCTAGTTTAGGTACTTAGCTTCGGGTGGTGTTGTGGGGTATAGTTCAGCTGCAGCCGATGGTCCAATCCAATGCTCGAATAAAGCGTTTATGGAAAGTTAATACAAAACGTCACAAAAAAAAACTAAGTCTCAAAACAAAAGGTGGGAAAAGGCTGTAAAACAATTATAAAAACACACACTACTGCAATAGAAGACGCAACTCTGGTAGTTAGCTAATGGCTAATTAGTGCAAACACAAGCCGATATACCTGTAAAGTTACTAAATAATGATTAGCGGCAAAAAATATAATCCGCCGGTACGAGAAGAAAATGATTAAGATGTAAAAAAAGTACTATATATACACGATTATATACGATACAGATGCGATCGGGAATTAAAATAGTTCAAAGGTAATAACAGCTACAAAACAGTGTGCTTCCTGTGTGCAATCGGTGCAAATGAGTTTGGGTTCCAGATCCTCGCAATCCTCGCGTCAGCGTTCTCTCAGTTATGTGTTTAGTTTGCAACCAATGTGGTGAAAACAGTGAAAGAAGATTTCACTGACTGTACTCTCAGTAATCTTTAAGAGCTCGCACATAAATTTTTTCTGAGTCCTCTTCCGTTTTATTGGGTAATCCTGAAAATATTTTGTTCTATTGCATACTAAAGGAGGTAGTCTACGTGGTCTATGAAGGCGTGTCCTTTGAAAGCTGCATATGTTACACATTTAAGAATGACACTGCGGCCGATCCTTGTTGTAACATTAAATTTTATTTCTGTAAAAACAGTAACAGTCTTGATGCATGCTCAATGATCCAGGTAAGAAAATCCCAGAAGTTGAATCTGTTCATCTGTTCAGTCTCAGCAGTTGGAAAACTTCCCCAATTTTATATAAAGCACGTTGCATAATGACTGGTACCAGGACCATTGCATAACAATGGGACCGGTGATCAGTTTAATATGCAGATTGACATAGCCATTAACGACCATTGCCACGTCTGCCATTCACACAGGATTGGGGAAGGGCTGCAATGGCTCCATTGTAATATGGTGAGAGGTGTACTCTGAGGCCCCCTCCTCGGTTCAGGGATGGACGTTCCCTTTTTACAAAAATGGCTTCTTTTACTCCGCGTTCAAACCATCATTCCTCCCTATCAAGGATCTGCACGTCATCATCCTTGAAAGAGTGGCCACTGGCCTGTAGGTGGGTTTAAACCGCAGAAGTCCTGACCTGATGAGGTAGCTCTTCTATGTTGTGCCATCCGTTTCGCCAGTGGCTGTTTGGTTTCCCCGATGTACAATTCCTGGCAATCCTCCCGGCACTTAACAGCATACACTACATTACTCTGTTCATGCTGTGGGACCCGATCCTTGGGGTGGACCAGTTTCTGGCGTAGCGTGTTTTTGGGTTTGAAAGCCACTGAGACGCGGTGTTTGGCAAAGGCGCGTCTCAATTGTTCAGATGTTCCTGCCACATATGGAATCACCACTGGTTTACGCTTAGACTGCGGTTGTTGTTCTTCTCTCGTCGATCTGCTGGAGCACTTTTTGGGCGTCTTACTGGTTTTGACAAAGGCCCAGTTCGGATAACCACATTTGCTGTATATAACATTGGGGAAGTTTTCCAACTTCTGAGTCTGAAGAGTCACTTAGATGAGTGACGAAACGTTTCTCCAACAAAATCTATGTCCAGATGAACAGATTCAACTTCTGGGAGTAAGATGAAAAATCGTCAGGATTGGGCGTCTGTGCTGTTTCTGTAACTTGTTCTTTGTGTAGCCCAATGTCTCACTCTATTAGTGACAAGCTTATTTCAGAACATATATTACATTTTCAACAAACAGAATCAAATTACAGTAATGTAATCATGAACTGCTTTCTCATATAAACATTCATTTTAACGTTTCGTAGTTACGACGCATCTTCCATTTACTGTATAAAGCCTTTTTTCGACTTTAAGTGGTTTTGCATCTTAAACTTCATAACGCGAACATCGTGTTTGGTATGCGCGGCGGAAGAATACACGGTTATGCGGCTGTTTTTTGATAATTACTGTCAGGTTCGCACACTTTCTCCCACGGCTCACTGGTGCACCTGCGCACCACGCCGCCCTTCCATCACATTCCACCTCATTCTTTCCGATCGCGTCTGTTATCCTTATCCTAATCTCATGCTGAGCGCTTTCGGCTTCCTGTGTCAGCTCTCCCCCCGCGCTATCAGGCGCCTTATTAGGTTTTCTTTTCTCGATCGTTTTTCGTTATTTCCTTTTGGCCTTTCCTTTGGTACCTACTACGCGCTTGAACGCTGCCTCGCTTCGAGCGCTGCTCTCTGCCTGGATTAACGCAGAGATTCCTTCAGTTAGTCGTGTGTGTGTGTGTGTGTGTGTGTGTGTGTGTGTGTGTAAACGTGCGCGCTCCTCTAGCGCTGGTCTCTGACAGTTTAAAACAGAGATTTCCTCAGTTTGACTGCGTCTGGTGTGTTTGAACCCTGCCGGGCTTCAGCACCGATCTCTGCCTAGTTGAATGCAGAGACTTCTTCAGTTAATCACGTGTGTGTGTGTGTGTTCTCAGTTATATCTAGCGCTGTTTCCTCTGCAGTTTAAAAGGAGTATTTCTCTGTTTAATATCATTTGAGCATTTTAAAGAGGGAGACCTCCACATTGGTTAAAGCACATCAGTGCGTATAAAACGCTGCCGAGCTCCGCGCCTTTCCGATCCAGTTCACGTTGCTCAGTCAGTTGTGACATGTCAGCATCCTCTTCACTTTGTGGCGGCACAACCTCTTCGCTCTGTAGTGGCACATCCTCTTCGCTCTGTAGTGCAAAACCCTGGTGTGGCTGGAAAGGTTCTGCCCTAGGATTCAACGTCACTCGATACTGCTGTCCATTTCTGTTGGATCAAAGATGCCACTGGTAGGCGCCGTTACCATTATCATCCTCTGATCCGCTGTCCGATGCTGGCTGCTGCTGCCTGGTGCGTGGTGCCGTTTTCCTTGTTGTGGGTTTCTGGATGTTCCTCTGCTGCAGTGGGGTCTGTGTTGATGGCAGCTCAAGGGGTAAGTGGTCACATGACACTAACAGGTTCCTATGGACCACTCTGTCCCTCCCAACACCATTCTCTGGGCTGATCTGGTATACTGGGCTGTCATTGCTCTTCATTTCTTTCACTCTGAAAACCTGGTCCTCCCAGTAGGAAAGGATCTTTCCTGTGCCTCCTCTTGGGGTGAGATTTCGGATAAGGACCCGATCCTCTGGTTGAAGGTCTCTGCCTACCACTTTCCTGTCATAGTAGGCTTTTCCACGGGCTGCTCCTTTATCTGCATTTCTGGCAGCAATCTGATAGGCCTCCTGCATTTTCTGTTTCCAATGACTCACATAATCATCATAACTTCCATGAGCCTTGTCTCCTCCAATGTTAAACAGCAGATCGATTGGGAGACGTGGAGAACGTCCAAAGATGAGATAGTAAGGTGTGTAACCTGTGCTCTCATTCTTTGTGCAGTTGTACGTGTGGATGACCTTAGCCAGTGACTCCTTCCAATCCTTTTTATCCTCTTCCTCCAGCATGGAGAGCAGGGTCCTGTTGAACCTCTCCACCTGTCCGTTACCCTGAGGGTGATACGGTGTCGTGTGTGAACCCTGAATGCCAGAGAGTTTCCTCAGTCTCGCCATCAGTCTGTTCTAAAATTCTCCTCCCATATCATGATGCAGCTTGCTGGGGAAACCAAACTTCAAAGCAAAATCATTAAAGAGCTTGTCGGCCACAGTCTTTGCTGATTTGTTCCTCGTAGCTTAGGCTTTTGCAAACCTTGTAAAGTGATCCATGACCACTAATATGTACTCGTAGCCATGTTTGCACTTGTCCAGATGGAGAAAGTCAATTGAAACTAGCTCAAATGGATATGTGGTCTGGATTGGAGTCAGGGGTGCACAGATCTGCCTGCTTGGTTTCTTCTTCTTTACACACTCACATACTTCCGTCACAAAATGTTCTACATCCTGGTACATTTGCGGCCAGTAGAACCTCTCTCGAACCAGGTCAAGGGTCCTTGTGACTCCTAAGTGGCCCATATCTTGGTGCAGCTATTTTAAGATTAGTGAATGATATGACTTGGGGGCCACTAGCTGCTCTCGTTGGAAGGCCCTGCGGCGCAGTACGCCATCTTTATCCAAGTAAATTTTTATCCACTGTTTTAAGAATGTATTGACTGCTGGGTTTTCTGCTTTGAACTCAGCTCGACTTGGTCTGTGCTTATGGCTCTTGTACCAGGTGACTTTCGACAATACTTCATCCTCCTGCTGAGCCTTTCGGATCTGTGCTGGGGTTAGAGGTTGGCCAGTAATGCTTCTACAGTCTCTTACAAAGCTCAAAGCACATGTGTGGATGACTCCAACACCCTGGCATGGGTCTCTCTCCCCGACTTTTATATTCTCCATGAGTGCACCCACCGTCTCTTCACAGGCTTCTGTTGTACAGCTGTTCATATAGTCCTTGATGCTGAGCGGCATCCGAGACAGTCCATCAGCATCATTGTTGTTCCTTCCTGGGTGATAGCGTATTGTGAAGCGAAAGTCAGCCAGCTCTGCCACCCATCTGTGTCCTGCACCATTGAGTTTTGCTGTTGTACGTACATATGTCAACGGATTATTATCAGTATAGACCACAAATGACTGAGCGTGGTACAAGTAGTCCCGGAAGCGTTCGCAGATAGCCCATTTCAACGCTAAAAACTCCAACTTCCCGGAGTGGTATCTTTTCTCTGACTGGCTGAGGCTTCGGTAGCCATACGCCTCCACTCTCATATTCCCCTGTTGCCTTTGATACAGCACTGCACCCAAACCATCTTGGGAAGTGTCACAATGAAGTGCAAAAGGCTGGTCAAAGTCAGGGTACCCAAGGATGGGGGGGTTTGGTGAGGGCTTCTATCAGCAGATTCAGCACTTTCTGGTGCTCTGTGGTCCACTGTATTGGTGTGCAGGAGGGTAAATGACCTTTCTTTGTTCTTCTAAGTTTCATTTGATTCGGAGGTAATGTTTCTGGGTCGGGTTGTTCGGACTTGGGCAAAGCAAGTAGGTTGTACAGTGGTTTGGCTTTGCAGGCAAAGTTGGGATTGAAGGAGCGGTAATAGGACAAGAGACCTAGCATCTGGCGTAGGTCCCCGACCATTGTCGGCGTTGTCTCCTTCAGAGCCATCACCGGTGCAATCTCTGCCGGGTCCATTGTGTAGCCCTCTCCTGTTACCGACTTTCCCAGGAACCTCACCTTTCATCTGAACAGTTCACATTTCTTCGGTGTCAGCTTTACTCCGTGCTCCTTGTAACGCTGGAGAACAAGGCAAACATGTTCCAGATGGTCATCAAAACTACGACTGTGTACTAAGTTATCATCTAGGTATGGAAAGCAAATAGTGTCCCTCAGACCAACCAAGCAGTGCTCCATGTTTCGTTGGAACTCAGCAGGTGCAGAGCTCAACCCAAATGGGATGCAGACCCATTCATAGAGCCCCCAGGGTGTGATGAAGGCTGTCAAATGTCGGCTCTCTTCATCCAGGAAGCCCTGGTGGTACGCTTTGCCCTGGTCCAATACAGAAAACCATGAGCTCCCACCCAGTGTGTCCAGCATGTCCTGTATTCTTGGTATCGGGTGGCGGTCGGGCACTGATTTGTTGTTGAGTTCCCGATAATCACAACAGAGGCGTAGGCTGCCATCTTTCTTGCGGACACACACTACCGGCGATGAGTATGGGGATCATGAGGTTGTTATCCAGCCCCTGTTTAACAAATCCTGCAAGTACTCCTTCACTTCTTTATGAAGAGGTCTTGGGACTGACATATAAGTCTTTTGTACTGGGCTGGTGTTGTGAAGTGTAATGTGCATCTTTAGAGATGGAATGCAGCCTACATCATGACTGCCATATGCAAAAGCTTCACATTCCTCTCTCAGCATGACTTTTGCTGCTTCCTGTTAGGCCTCAGGAAGGTGGCTGAGGTCAACTGTTGGGTCCCATACCTTAGGCCTCTCAGCTCCGGCGCGTACTTTGTCAAGCGTCTCTTTTTGTCCATTTCCTTTGGGCTGACACCCCGCTGAATATACTGTCTTTATTGTCTCTAAATGTCCAATAACTTTATGTTGATCCAAATAAATGGTGTGGTCAGTGTTGTTAGTAATGGGAACCAGTATGTATGTAACTCTTCCTTCAGGGATTCGCACCAGCACTGCACTAAGAGAGACACCTTCTGGTGGAACACTGAGCATGTCTGGTGTGAATAACATGTCCTGTCCTCGTACATTCACATGTGCTTTGACGTAAATGGTTGAAACTTGACTCGCTGATAAGAGCACTCTTTTCCCACCCGTGCGGACCACACCTGTGTCTGGGCCCGAACCCCTTTGCATTAACTTGACCACATTTTGTGCAGTTTTTACAGTAATGGAGAAAGCTTTACTTACTTGGTGTGCCAGCTGCTGTCTTTCTCATTTCTCTTCATCTCCTTTCTATTTATCAATGCTTCAATAACATTGTAGCCTATAATGGGGTCACTAGAAACTGCTGGGTCACTGGATACCAGTATCGGGACTTGCAGTTCATTTCTGTCATCATCCATCCGGAATCTGACTTCAATCCAGCCAACATAGGGTATTAGAGTGTCATTAGCAGCCAGGACTGTCAGTGTCTCACCTTCCAACAGCTCCGCAATGGGTCTTATAACTGTGTGAGGCAAATGCTGTTGACGCCAGGGCTCATTGATGATGCAGGACTGAGCACCTGTGTCCCACAATTCTTTCACTGGATAATTGTCCATATAACAGCTGACAATACATCTTTTTCTAACCAGTCCTACCAGCTGGGATTGGTGCTATAAAGGTAAGTACTGGACTGTGTTCACTGCTGTCGCCGTGTCTTTTTGTGCTTTTTGTGCTGTCACTGGCGGTATGTTGCTGCTGGCTTTGGGACCCTTTGTCCTGGACCACTCATGGTCCCGCCCCTGTAGTCCTGTTTCTGTACTCTGCATCCATGGGAGAAGTGGCCTTCTTTCCCACACTTGAAACAGTGTAGACAGTTTTCACCTGCTCCTTCACGTCTGCACTCTGGACAACCTTTCAGCCTTTGTTTCCCCGCCGGGGAGTGACAGTTGGCCTTCATGACCGTGAGTAGCATCTGCTTCATTTCAGTGTGCAGTTCTTCCATCATCTGTTGTGTGGTCATAGCTTGCTCTGCTTTGTTCTCTTTAGCTTTTACAGCCTTGACAGTTACTGTTGTCTGGGCCTCCGTGGACTTGGAGGGGCCATTTAAGTTGTCAGTACTAGGTGGTAAGCCGAGGCAAAGCTCTTGGACCTTGGGACCTCTAGCTATAGTGAGTTTCTTGTCGCTCATTTTCCACTCTTGAAGCTTCATTTACTTTTTCTATAAGTTCTTCATCTGTAATTTTAACATCACTGAGGTGGGGCAGAATGTTAAATTTTATTGAGTCACTCTGTAGTCATGTTTCAGTGGATCTGAGAAACTTGCGCTGGATGGTATCTCGACTGTAATGTTCTTCGCCATCCTCATTTTTTTCTTTCCATAACAGCTTCTCCATTAACTCAATAGCACGAAAGACAAAGTTCAGGGCTGTCTCTTTGGGCTCTTGAGATAAGCTAACTAGTTGGTGGTAAAGGGGGTCAGGCAGCAGACAGACCGGCTTAACCAACTGTCTGCTGGTAGCCATGCACCGTCACCCAGAACCCACATTATTGAAACTGTGTCTGTTACCCGCATCTGCGCTAAACGTAAACGCTCTCAAAAAGTCTGTTTTAATAACCTCATTAGTATAAACACAGATAGCTGCAAAAGAAATAACAACATTAGACTAAAGC
>JAJAGP010004919.1:0-35071 GCA_025084515.1 Ancistrus triradiatus | reverse complement strand
TGATGGCTGTTGCCCACTTACTATGCAATCCCAATCAGTTAGAGCATGTCTCTCCGTCTCTCAGGAAGGGCTATAGTGGCCCTATATAACTGTAGTTATACAGCTACCTACAATTCTGTACAGTCCCAGAAAGTTCTAGATAATTCTGGACAGTTCTAGAAACTTCTTGATAGTTCTCACAATTCCAGAAGCTTCTTAAGTATCTTGAAATATGGCGAATATCCTTAAATAGATCAATTTCAAAATATCATTGTGCTGACCACAAAAGCAAAGTTTACAGGGAATAATAACTTTTTTCTATTCATTTAGGGTACAGACAATCAGGAAAACACACTTAACAACTGGGAACAAAAATTTTTTTGAAAATTGTTACATGGTGTAATCTCAGTCTGGTTTAATGAAATGGCACTCTACTGAAATCTTAATCACCAGATCTTAATCTAGCAGAACATCTATAAATTTTTATGAGGGGCCTCAGAGTGTGCCAAGAAAATATCCTCTACACCATTACACCACCACCAGCAGCCTGAACTGTTGATATGATGCAGGTTGGGCAGTGGGTGTTAGTGTGTGTTGCGCTGGCACAAGTGGATCAGGCACAGCTGTGCTGCTGGCGTGTTTAAACACAAATGGGCCTGCAGGGTTCTCACTTTCACAATCCTATTCACTGATGAAAACCTGAAGTGCAGCCATATTTACAATAGTTGAACAATGGCTTCAAATATGTTAACTTATGCAAGCTTCAGGTGGGTAGATAAACTCCTGAGTAACTGATATGGTCAATTTCACAAATGAATGGCGGTGCCAAACATTAAACAAATTCTGAAGTTCATGTACATTTTTCAAAGCTTCAACATCTTGCTCAAATTGATTTCTGACTTTACATTTACATTTACAGCATTTAGCAGACGCCCTTATCCAGAGCGACTTACAATTGATACAGTCTTACAATCCAAGCAATTGTGGGTTAAGGGTCTTGCTCAAGGACCCAACAGTGGAAGCTTGGCAGATGTGGGATTTGAACCCTGGACCTTCTGGTCCATAGTCCAGTACCTTAATCGCTAGGCTACCACAGTCCCACTGTATTGTCCTATTGTATTCAAGTCGAGAAAAGTGCAAGACAGAAGCATTTTCACTAGTGGTCTAAGACTTGATCCCCACTGTATGAACTTAAATATGACAGTGTCTGATAAAATACTAGATATCTAGGTGATGTTAACCATATTTGTGTATGTTGCAGATGAGAGTGGTCTGTTGGTGCACTGTATATCAGGCTGGGACAGAACGCCTCTCTTCGTGTCACTCCTCCGACTCTCTCTCTGGGCTGTGAGTATTGGTTATCTCGTTCCTTTTTTTCATTCTTGCTTTCCATCTGACTGATACAGTACTGCTTCTCTTTATCTGTGGTGTCTACGTTTCATTATTCTAGCTTTCTTCATACATATTTAACTGTCTTTTTTAAAATAAATATATTCTTTATTTTTTTAGTAATGATATTTGAAATAGGGTGCTCACTGCTAAACCATGTGTTCTGTACATAGGATGGTGCTGTTCATGCAAGCCTGGAGCCGGCTGAGATACTGTACCTTTCCATTGCTTATGACTGGTTTCTTTTTGGGTGAGGAACACTTTTATCCATGTTCTATATTGAGGACACAAGATGACCACATCACTTTAAGATCTAGTCTTTGCAACAGTGTATATGAAGTCAAATGCAAAGAATTTCTTCATATAAATATGTGGTGCATAAACAAACAAGCTACTTATCCAAGTGCACAGTTTAGCTCTGTGCTTAATTGTTTGTGTGCATACAGTGAACTGTTCAGGTTAGATAAATAAATCTAGAGAGCTAATACACTATAAGATGCTGATATACAGTGCAGATATCTACATAAATACATTTGTTTCTTGTATGAGAATTTTAAACCTCAACTTTAAAAAAAGTACTAAAAGTGGTGAGTGATGTATTCCCGTACTGCAGATCACTGGTGTCATAATATTTGCTGTACTAATATTACTGTCTCACTCTCTGTAGTCACATGCTGCCTGATCGTCTCTCTAAAGGGGAGGAAGTAAGTCTAGACCTTTAATTAAGTTTCTGTCACACAATATTGCATTCTGCAAGAAATATTAATTGTCAATTTTTAATGTTTGTATTTTTCCATTGCAGATTTTCTTTTTTTGCTTCAATTTTTTGAAGCATATTGTCTCTGAGAATTTCTCAGTCATTCGGAAGCAGAGGTGAGTGTTGATCTGATGTTTTTGATGTCGGTCAGTTTGCCTATTCCTGCATTTTAGCATCCAAAAACAACCTTGTTTTAATACTCAAATGATGGAAAAATGTTATTATTCAGGAAGTTGGTAGTTTTAAAGTGAGTGTGTTCCTGCTTTGGGTCTTCAGACTCTTTCTGTCATTATTCCTTTGATCATTCACTCTCTTTCATGATTTCCTCACTTTCCAAACGTGTTTGGTTCTATCTGTACTTATCTCTGCTTCTGCTTTTACAGGAGGAAAAACTCTCAGTTGAAAGACACTGATTTCACAGTGGATGACCTCTGCCAGCTAAGTAAGTCTGGCCCGTACACTGTGGCTACTTAGAATGGATTTGAAGCAAAACCGCATAAAACAACATCCCACATGCCCCAATGATATTTTTTGTGGACCACTTTAATTTATGCCGATTGAAAGTAAACTGGGCCAAAAAACACAAACAAAACCCTGAAAGTCTGAAATTCTCATTTGGACTTCACAAAATGAGTCATAGTTGAGGAAAAAATAATAAAGACTACTGAGGGTGGGTGACAAGCATGATCGAAGAGTAAATATAAATAAACATTTGTTTTACCAAATGTTTGCTGCCAAATGACCAGTTAAATTATTAATAGCACAGCCACTAAGGGCATAACAAATGTTTGTTTTCCCCTTCAGAATCCAGAGATAGGGGCAGTATGACCAGTCTTAGTAGTGATTTCTCTCTAATTACTGAGGACACAGCTGCCCCCTCTAGTCTTCCAGCTGAACCTGTGGACCTGATCCCTGGGCTTCAGTACTCTAGCGGGTATGAAAGAATGAATTATGAATAAAGAACACAATGTTTGCTTTTTTTACAATCCATGTGAGATAAGTCACTACTATAGTTTGTTTGCTGGAGTATATAAAGGCCAGATCGGTTATCAGGTATTGCTCTAAACGATTCTCATTTGTGTTCGTCTCTCACAGAAGGAAAGCCCATGACCCTCATCTCCTCAGACTGTGGTTTGGAACCGGTCAGTCCCATTTGAGGAGCGACTACCTCATCCACTTTCAGAGGGCAAGTCCTCAAGTTCCTCATCCTCCAATCAATCAGAGCAGAGCTTTATGCATGCAGGCAGCAGTCCGTTGGCTGTGCCAGGGAGAAGGTGAGTTTTCCAAAAACAGCTGTACCTATAAAAACAAATACATTTTTCATATCAGGTGTTTTTCTGGTGTTGCTCTTGTTCGCTGTGCTTCAATATAGGAATATGATTTACAATGCGAAGCCCATTATTTACTCTTAAAGCCATTTCAGAGAAAAAAGGCAGAGGAACGCAATTATGTAAATTGTGTCACACAGTAAGTTCTCAGCACAATCCATCAATCAGCACATAATGATGGAACCTTTGAAGTTGAAGATGCCTTCCCTGCTTTTTCATGAGACAGCAACATTCATTTCCTATGAAGTGGAAACAAAGATGAGAACATTTTAATTGAGATTATCAGTGAATGGCATGGTAAAGCAACAAATTCCAATGATTGGGGCTTGCAGGTTCTGTGTAAAATGAACCTTTATGCTACCCTATTCCATTTTTGAATCAAAGTAAAGGAAAACTTAAAGCTACTGTTTTGTATCTTAGGTTGGGATTTTTAATACTTAAAAGAACTTATAGGCTGGTGCAATAATTCCTCAGCCACACAACAAATTGACTATAAACTCTTACCATCAGATGCAAAATCATTAATAATGACACAAATTGGGAACAAATGACAGTTTGAGTGGGAGAATCAAAGTGAAAACAAGCTACGAGAGAAGCCCACCACAGAGACTCACACCAAATCATATCTCCATAACCGAGCAAATTAGTCTGGACCAGCTGCCACATTGGACACTCCAGATTGACCCACTTACACCAACTGAGAGGGGAACCCCCTCCAACATGTGAAACATGTCATACCGCCGTGACAGTAAAACATATGCTCACATCGAGACATCGACTAGGAGTGCCTTAGACTGTCAGAAAGCTTTAAGCAAGAACTCGTGCAGAAAGTAAAGCATCTCACATACACAGGAAAGACAGACTTTACATGATACCTTTGTGCCATAATGATTACCAATGTGTAGTCATGGAGTAAGAACCCAAAAAAACAAACAAACAATATAATTAAAACAATGCTAACTCCTTTATATGCAGTAATTATACAGTAGGTTGGAAACCTTTTCACCACTACGGTTTTCAAATGACCGTTCAGTTCTTAAAACTGTTATTGTAATCGCTGTTAATAGCCAGCAGGGGCCTCCACAGCCTCATGGGTCTGTCCAGTTGTATGGGTTGAGAGCTTTAATTCTGCCTTTGACAAGGGTAGGTTATTGAGAATGCTGAAAAGTGCTGGTTTGTACTTGCCTAAGGCGTATTGCTTGCTATGCTGATAATACATAGTCAGCATTATACTGTGCATGCACTAATTTTCCGTGTTTTTTGCTTGTATTTGCAAATTGGCAAGGGAAGTGTATTACCATATAGTGAGTGACACAACAAGAAGACACAACAAATCCACAACCAACCTGTTACAACACAAGTATTTTAGTTCATCCCTCTGAAATCTTATAGCCACAAGCAATGAATGATTTTATATATAAATCATTTGATAGGCATATAACTTATGTTAAAGATGGGATTCATTTGACTATATTTGCTGAAGGTAAACTGCAGTGTTTGCTGATGCTAACGGACAATAGTCCACCTGTAATATCAAACCAGTCACTTTGAATGTGTTAGTGTATGCATGGTCATCTTATTAATTTTTAATACTAAAACAATTTATGTACAGGTCCATTTGACTTCCCATAATGTGGAGCCCTTTCACTGTTCTCACTGCTCTGTTAGTACTATAACCCTCAGTTGCTTCACCTCAATGGCTGCTTTACCCTTTTCTGGTTCTTATCTCGCTACTTTATCCCTGTAACTGTCTGTAATTCTTTCCGCCTTAGCAAACTCTTGTGTCACTCCCCCTCTTGTCCTTGATGTTTCTTTAGTCGAAGCAATCGGGCGTGAATGATGTAATTGCGAGTGAGGCTTTTCTTTGTGTCTTTCTCTCTCTCTCTCTCTCTCCTTATTCTCTGTCTTTCTCAGGTCCATGGTGGAGTATGCTCGCTCGGGCTCCTCAATCTCTACCGAGTATGGTAGCTGGCAGATTGTCTCAGGCTGTGGGAGCATCCACGATGGGGCTCTTCTCCCTACGGAGTCACCCCTTCCATTGAGCTTCCAGGATGAGGGGCCCAACGGCCGCATGTGAGTCTCACATGCTTCCTCTCTCTCTCAGCCACACTCCTCCTTTCGCCTCTCGCGTTTCTTCCTTTTCTTTGCTTGACCCCTTCTTTTGGCCGAGCAGCAGAGGGCTGAGCCAGTGAGAGGGCCGCTGCTTTATGAGACATGTACGTTTTTTTGGGCACGTATTCATTGTGGTTTATGTCCCTGATGTAGAAGTTGTGTCCATTCTGATCATTCTAAAGAACAGGCTGATTAGGTACTCTGTATTCACATTAGGTGTTCTCTGTCTCAGACTCGTGGAATGGAGCGATGAGAGTAACTTAAAGAGAAAAATGAGGATATTAGAGTGCAGAGTCTTTCAATTTTGCCCTCATTTATTTCTTCACTTTTCTCCAAGCTCCTGAACGGATCTCATTCTGCTCTATCAGGCAGGCAAATTGAGTGTGCCACCTTAGGAGTGTATGTAGCTCGTGCAAATAACATCCATTCATCTCTGCTCACTGCAGAATCGAGTGGAGAACAGTGCTTTGTAACGAGATGAAACCTATTCTTTTTTACAGTTATGTTTTCACATAATTGTATTAAAAGCTCTGTAATAAAACTCCCGTAATGTAGATTATACAGACCTTTACAACGAAAAATGAAATGCTGCATTTTTCTTCTCCCTTATGTTTTCTCATTTTCTCTGTCTGGTCTTTCTGTCTTCTCCTCTGTGTCTCCCTCTCTCTCTGCAGGTGTGCGTATGTATCTGAGAGACAGGCTCGTCTGGAGGCAGTGAGGGAGTTGTTCCTGGCAGCGTACAGCTCCACTGTGGGACTGAAGTCCTCCTCTCCCAGTCCATCTGGAGCCATTTCTGGACTGCTGGAGCAGTTTGCACGTGGTGTTGGCCTCCGCGGCACCAACACCATCGTCTGATCTCAAGTTCTCCATCCATTGGTCCTGATTCCCTCGGTTATACCTGGACTTCCGTTCTCTTTTTGTGCTAGAGATGAATCATCAAGAGGTTGCTTCACATTTCCCAGTTTGACTGAGTTTCCCCTTTCATCTCCATTTGAATCATCCCGTGATTCAAGGCTCGAGCAGTCCATGTATATTGAAATCCCATCAGAGTCAGTGTGTTTAAATCCACAATCCACCATGTTGCTCACACACACGTCTTCAAACGCAACATCCAAAGAGATCTGCACCACTCTCCCACCTTCTGCTGTTTCATTGCTTTTTGTTTCTTCTGGCTATGTGTGCACAACATTCCATCTGGACTTGAATCGGAGAGGAAAAGTGCCAAACAAATCTTGGGGCTACCTTTTATTTTTTATTTTAATTTTTTAATGCTCTTTTATTTTGTTTTTACACCAAATGTGACCGCCGAGGTGCTTCCACTTCAGTCCAGTTTACTTATTGTCGTTTTTCATCTTTTGGTCCTCTCTCCTAGTCTTTCCTCTGTTTTGTGTAATACAGTTCTAGTGAATGACATGATGAATGAGAGCCGGAACACAAAAAGGGAAAGGGTTTCTTTCAACGGTTTTGCATTTCTGCAGCTGTGTTGCTGCTACAAGAAAATGCAGACGTGAACAAATTCTTAAAATCTAATTAGGATGTGGACCTCAAAGGCTGTGCTTTTTTGAAACGTAGAGATTTTGCAAATTAGAGATGTTGTGAAACTTTTATTTGAAACAATCTTTTCTAGTATAAAGCTTCTCTTAAACACTTGAATACACTAAGCCTTAGTCTCTGAAGTAGAGAGAAGAATTCAGCTTGTATGACTTCAGCTTGTTCTCCCTCTGAATAGGAAGATTTCAAAATTCAGATGTCTTTAAGTTGTATTATTATTGACAGAGCTTAGTTGTTCATGAAAATGTATGCCCATATTTATCATTTTGGAGTGCTTTCTTTGCAAGTGTCTTTCAGCAATGGAGAATTAAGCAGCTGACCAACTGGATTGCCCACACAGATTCAGAAACTTTCAATTAAGTTCTAGCAATGTGCTAGTTTGTTTCTCCCTTGCTCACTGTTTTTAACTGGAATCTCTACAGGTTCTAATCTCAGCGCTTCCTGATTTAAACTAACTAATTCAGCTACTGTTAAGATACATTTTTGCATCTACTTGCATCTACAGGTAATGCTTGACCTGAAAGTATCTCATAGTGCTGTGAAACCACAGCCACTTCACCTTTTTAAGTGATTTCCACTCTTTCTCTTAAGCCATTTTACAGCTGGATTTATCCTGTGTCATGATTGGCACTAAGATGCTCGATGGTGATTGATTGCTTGTTGAATGGAAAATTGAGGCAGCACTTGACGTTTAGCATTAACACTTAGGATTTACGCTCTTAATGCCAAATTGTTTTTAACCTCAGGACCACCAGGTGTTGTGCCTTTCTTTCTGTCTGTTGTTTTATCGTACTACTTGATTTTCTTTTTGTGTTCATGTCTTAAATGATTCAGTCAGACTTTTACTAAACAGTGAAGTTTAGAATTCATGTCTGTACTGAACTTGATCAAGTCATTGATGCCAGAGCATATGATTAAAGAAATTCTGCACTTATGAGAACACACACAAATGGTAGTCCTGCACAGAAATTAAGAAAGGAGTCCAGCACTTTGCATGATCTTGCACGCTTTTATCTGACCTAGCGTTTTCAGGAATCAGAAGCTCAGTTGCTTTTTTTTTTTTTTTTTTTTTTTTTTTTTTTTTTTTTTTTTTTTTTTTTTTTTTTTTTTTTTTTTTTTTTTTTTTTTATCTGAAAATGCTTTGAACTGAAGTAATTTTCTTTGACATAATTTTTAGATTTGCAATCTTCATTTCCACACATCCTTTCATAACTGCTCCCCTTTTCTTTGTACAGTCCTTTTGTTGCTTTTAATTTGATTAACATTCATGATTTTCTTACTGGGGCTGAGGAGATGGTGGACAGATTGTTCTTCCAGTGGAAATAAAAGGAGAAATTAAATAAACCTGCTATCAGTGTGTGTTTTGAATTAAATGTCCACTTAAAAAAATATTCTATTTTGTTTTAATATCACAACAAAATACATGTTTTATGCAGTGTAATGAGAGCATACACTGGCAGTGTTTGAAGGTACATGTGCTGGCCATTTTATCAGGTACAACTACTGTATAGTAACAAAGTATGTGTACACCCCACCTAATTATTGGTCTATGTTATTTATACAACACTTGGTGCCAACAGGACCAGAATATGAAGCATACTGGCATGATCCCCATAGACAAACACTTGCACTAACATGGGTTGCACTGAACAACTCTGCGACTCTTAAGACACTTTAATTTCCCTTCGCAAAAAGCAGTTCTTTGTTTTGCGCTTAAATTCAATAAAGAAATTGTTTGCCAAGTTCCAAAAGCCAGTGGAACGCCTTCTCAGAACCTGTTATAGTAGCTAATGGATGGCAAACATCCCATGTTTCCATGTGTTGTATGGTCCTTAACTCTCAACTTTTTGGCTCAGTTGTAAGTCGCTCAGGATGTCTGGTAAGTGTTGTAAGTGTTAATGCTGTCTTGAATATAATTACTGTATTAATCCCTATAGTTGTGAAGACAGTGGGTCTTCTGGATCTTCTGGTCTCGCTCATAGGAAAATAGGTTTCCTCTTTGAGCCTGGTTCCTTTCAGGGGTTCTTTCTTGTGTATCTCAAGAGAGTTTGCTTTTGTCACTGTCACCTCTGCTCATTTGGGGTTTAGACCCTTTTTGTGAAGCCATGTAGGCCTATATAAGATGAATATGTAGACGTACAGTTATTGGCTGTGTGTTAGGGCATCTTTAAATACACTGCTCAAAAAAAACAAAGGGAACACTCAAAAATAACACATCCTAGATCTGAATGAATGAAATATTCTCATTGAATACTTTATTCTGTACAAAGTTGAATGTGCTGACAAAATCAAACAAAAGTCATCAATGGAAATCAAGTTTATTAATCAATGGAGGCCTGGATTTGAGTCGCACAACAAAATTAAAGTGGAAAAACAACACACTACCACAACAAAGGCTGATCAGCTTTGATGTAATGTTCTTAATAAACAAGTCCAATATGAGCTTTATGTAATGTCTTAAAAACAAGTCAATATGAGGCCCTCAGTATTGTGCTTCCTGATGAGGTGGCGGATTGGTCTCCTGAGGGATCTCCTCCCAGACCTGGACTAAAGCATCCGCCAAACTCCTGGACAGTCTGTGTGCAACGTGACGTTGGTGGATGGAGCCAGAACATGATGTTCCAGATGTGCTCAATCGGATTCAGGTCTGGGGAACGGGCGGGCCAGTCCATATACTTCAATGCCTTCATCTTGCAGGAACTGCTGACACACTCCAGCCACATGAGGTCTAGCATTGTCCTGCATTAGGAGGAACCCAGGGCCAACCGCACCAGCATATGGGTCTTCACAAGGGGTCTGAGGATCTCATCTCGGGACATAATGGCAGTTCAGGCTACCTCTGGCGAGCACATGGAGGGCTGTTGCGGCCCTCCAAAGAAATGCCACCCCCACACATTACACTGACCCACTTGCCAAACTTGTCATGCTGAAGGACCGGCAAGCAGATCGCTCTCCACGGCATCTCCAGACTCTGTCACATGCTCAGTGGGAACCTGATTTCATCTGTGAAGAGCACAGGGTGCCAGTGGCAAACTTGCCAATCCTGGTTGTTCTCTGGGCAATGCCAAGCGTCCTGCACGGTGTTGTGCTGTGAGCACAATCCCCATCTGTGGACGTCGGGCCCTCGTACCATACTCATGGAGTCGGTTTTCTAAACCGTTTGTGCAGACCAACATGCACATTTGTGGCCTGCTGGAGGTCATTTTGCGGGGCCCTGGCAGTGCTCCCTCCTGTTCCTCCTTGCACAAAGATGGAGGTAGCGGTCCTGCTGCTGCTGGGCTGTTGCCCTCCTACGGGCCTCCTCCACGTCTCCTGGTGTACTGCCCTGTCTCCTGGTAGTACCTTCCAGCCTCTGGACACTACGCTGGCACAGACACAGCATAGCAAACCTTCTTGCCACAGCTCGCATTGATGTGCCATCATGGATGAGCTGCACTACCTGAGCCACTTGTGTGGGTTGTTAGAGTTCGTCTCATGCTACCACACGAGTGTGAAAAGCACCACCAACACTCGGGAAAAGTGACCAAAACATCAGCCAGAAAGCAGAGTACTGAGAATGTGGTCTGTGTGGTCCCCACCTGCAGAACCACTCCTTTATTGAGTGTGTCTTGCTTGCTAATTGCCAATAATTTCCACCTGTTATCTATTTATTTGCAACAACAGCATGTGAAATTGATTGTCAATCAGTTGTTGCTTCCTAAGTGGACAGTTTTTGATTTCACAGAAGTTTGATTTACTATGGAGTGTTATATTGTGTTGATTAAGTGTTCCCTTTATTTTTTTGAGCAGTGTTTTAAATAGAGGTAGTGGGCCATCGCTGATCAAGATATTTAGCAGATCATCATTCTCGCTATGTTTTAATAAATCGAGTTTAATCAATCGTTTTGTCGCCACCTGCCCTGTTTTAAAAGCAGGAATTGCAGAGTAACCCCTATAACAGCGTAATACCGGGTGGTTTACTATTTTGACATTTCATTCGCGTGTAGCTCAGGGAAGCACACTTCAGACTGACTGAAGCCGCACTGTTTGACAGTATCACAACGGACTGAGTTTAGACGTCTTCTGGTGGTCGCTGAGTGAACACTACTCAGTCAGGAGGAGAGAGGAGACACATGGACGCTCTGGTGCGCCTCAGCGCGTCACACAGACACCGCGCTCCGATCCGCGTAGTCAGGTCGCGCCTTTATCCTGTTGCTTTTCTCTGACTGTATGTACAGACCGTTCGAAATAAATTCGTTTCTGAATTAATACGAAACAAATATACTTTTCTAAACTTAATTCAGTACACATCAAGCTTCAGGATGGCATCTATTGGGGACTTTGATCCGCTCCATTCTACGGTACCGGCAACTAAGATTGAAGTTACCGTGTCATGCAGGTGAGTCTTTATTTGTAATGACTCTGTCTGTGTCTGTAACTGTTTATTGAAGACGTTATCCCCACCCGAATAATATTGACATTTAGGCTTTTGACCCATATTAAAACTGTTAATTGGAACATTTATTTTGCTTAAATCGGCCTCGAATATTCGTGAAACTCTGCATTTTAAAATGTAGGTGGTGAGTCTGTCTGTTGTTCTGGGTTTAGACATATTTGGTGCATGTTGTAGGTGTTTGAACATAATTCTACTTTTACCGTAGTGGAAGATCTTTCCTAACAATTACGTGCAATCACATATTTCCTAGTTTAAATCTGCGTGTGGAAAAACTTTCCCGTTACTTCTGGTCGTATACCGGTGGGACTGCACAAGTCAGAGCCATGTGAGGCGTGGAGAGAGCTGTGGAAGGCATGTGGACACACACATTCACAAACAGCTCCCCTCCCTGACAGATTGGGGTCGGCCAAATTCTCCCCCAAAGCTCCTTGACAACAGGGCATCAGGTGTGTGCGCGTGGACGTGTGACAGACATACTATATGGGGTGGGAAGGAACGTCCTACTGAACTCATTATTATTTACATGAAAGTCATGCAGAATCAAATAAATTAATAAGGATCATGGAGCCTGCAATAATGACTTAAGTACCATCTGTTAATTATATTTGCTTACAGACCTATACAGTGCAAGATGAACGTTTGCATTAGTTCCTTATAATGTGGATTGATTATAAGACAGCACAGGTTGCCTAAACTAGCAATGCACATTTTACTTTTCACATTACTTTAACAATGATGAATCATACACAGCCCAGACTTTGAAAAGGTATGTGAACCCTTGTACCCAACACCTGGTAGAACCTCCTTTGGCAACAGTAATGATTCCTGTAGTTGTTGATCAGATTGTCACCTTAGTGAGAAGGAATTACAGGCTGTTCTGGAATTTGTTGTTTGAACAGCCCTCTACAGACCAGGTCACAGAGCATCATCTGAGGTGACAATCTTATCCAACTTACACTAAGCTTCAGGTGATGGACTGCAACTATTTTATTTTCCTGGAAATAGATCTTGATACAATTTTGAATTCTTTGTCCCCTTCCTATCCCTGGAGAAACAAAGCAGCCAGAAATCAGTGTTGGTCAATGACCAATACACCTGCCCAATCTATGCCACCTTTTTATTAACTGTACTGAATGAACAAAACATTTTCAATCCCCTTGTTATGATATTTAATATGGAGAAGCTTCAATCCATCTCTGCAGATGGAGTTAAAGCTATCATGGAATTCTCTTCATCTGAACCCAATAGTTAATGTATAAGCATCTAAACAATATAATAACTAATAAGTAATGTGAACCACACATGTGCAACCCTTGTGTTTGTAAATAGTAACTATAGCTGCATTTCCTGAAGGAACAACAACAGTGCATGAAATGTAGCAATGTGGGTTTGTGTCCCAGTAATTTTTATCAACTCCAAAAATACATAGCACATGACACAGCATGATTAGCTATGTAACAGTGTTTGAACCTTGTCTGTACATTAAGCGGTTCGAGCTGTATTAGTCGCAGAAATGTGTGCAAGAAATATAAAGGGATAACACTATGCAATGATTTTCAAGCACTGTATATTTTGTCATTGACAAATAAAGTTGTAAGTTTTAATAACATTTGTTTACTTTGTAAGCCTATTTAAAGTAGCTACTGTGAGTAACAGGGATTGGTATAGGTTAGCCAATAGGACCTACACGATTCAAAGTTTGCTTTAACCAAATTATATTTATTTATTGAAAATTAACATTTAAGTAGACCTGCAGACTGTGTTGCTCAGGCACTTGCAAATTGTGTCCAACAATCTGGTAAATATGTTGCCTTTAAGTAGCCTTCCTGGTATACAGGGCGGCACGGTGGCTCGGTGGGTAGCATCACCACCTCACAGCAAGAAGGTCCTGGGTTCAATCCCAGGGAGGAGCGACTTGGGTCCTTTCTGTGTGGAGTCTGCATGTCCTCCCCGTGTCCGCGTGGGTTTACTCCGGGTACTCCGGTTTCCTCCCACAGTCCAAAGACATGAATAGGTTAATTGACTACACTAAATTGGCATTGACTTGAATGTATGAGTGACTTGTATTGAGATAACCTTGTGTGTGTCACTGAACAAGGCCACTGATGCGGATAGCGACGTTAAATAAATAAATAAACGTGAACATCCTGGTATACAGTCATGTATTCAGCTTTCATCTGCTTCTCCTGGTGAGGTTGGGGTTTCTTGGTCAGAATCAGGGGTTTCTGCACCTATCCCCGGAGAACACAGAGTGCAGACGAAAGCGGGACCTGAACCCAGACCCCTACAGTGTTTGGCTAGCATATTAGACTGCTGCACCACCTCAGTGCCTGTGAAACAGTTTTATCTTGAAATGTATTTAATTTTTATTTGTAAAAGTGTGTTGCCATTCACATATAATTTGGTTTATTCAGCTCATCGTTGTATAGACCTATGATTGCTATAAAATGGGCTCAGTTAAGAGAAAATGTCAGGCATATTAATTCATTATACTTTTTATTGTATATTACCTTCTATCCATGAAAAGTACTTGTATGTGTCCATTAGTTATGTACAGGAACTACCGGTACACCCTAATCAAACAATTAATTTTAATGGTTTGATTAGGGTGTAGTTTGAAGTTCCAGGGCAGTATTGTTAAAGTGACCAAATACTGCTTGGCACAGTAACTGTCCTGTGCATGCAGAGGATTTGTCACTGCCAGCTGAAGTGCGTGTAGAATACACAAAAATTCATGGAGCACAACGTCTCGATGACTCAAGTCTCAAAAAATTCTTCAGATTCTATAAGTTAGTCCCTCTCTGCATGTGTTTGTGTGTGTGATGTTTATATATCAGTTTGGGGACCACAACTCCCCACAAGGATTGAAAGATCTGACATTTCTTACCTTGTTCACACAAGGAAAACTTCTTTTTTTTTAAACAGAACTGCAACGTTCTTTTGGAAAACCAAAAGAGTCAAAAGATTTGGTTACTGAGGTTAAGGTTAGGATTAAGTGTAGGTGCATGTATAGCATGAATTAGCTATAGTAATCATTTTGTCAATGGAAAGTCCCCACCAAGATGGTGAGATGAATGTGTGTGTGTGTGTGTGTGTGTGTGTGTGTGTGTGTGTGTGTGGTGTGGTGCTTGTTAATTTATCAGATGCAAGTCACAAGCCTTTGGCTCACCTTCTTTTAGGCCTTAGGGTATGCCTATGTACTTTAGCTTCTACTCTGATGAAAGGAAATCTGCTAAAAGAGGTCAAATTCAAGGTCAAGCTAAAATCAGGCTGCATCCAACCAATACAGCAATTTGTCTAAGGGACTGGATACAATTTAAAACTTAGATATATAACACAGAATCAGATTTGGCACAATTGTTTCAGAGTTAAAACAATTACCCAATTTCAAACACAGTGGGATTCTTTTATTGCTCCCATTGACATAATTTTGCTATTATTTTCGGTGCAGCTCCACACTAGGGGGCATTTTAGTGTGGTATTTTGTGAGACTGGTACATCCAGCCATGTGAGATAAACCCATCTCAAAGCTCAACTTACAGTTTAGGAACCTCAGCACTCTCTCATTCCTGCACCACAACTTGCCATGCCATCTACCACAATGCTCATAGAACCTGTATGTCACCTGGATATGTGTTGGATTAGCAGTTATGGTACTGCACTATGAACTAGAAGGGCCAGGGTTCAAATCCCACCTCTGCCGAGCTGCCACTGTTTGGGTCCTTGAGCAAGGCCCTTAATCCACAGTTGCTTGGATCATATGATTGTATCAGTTGTAAGTCGCTCTGGATAAAGGTGTCTGCTAAATTACATAAATGTAAATGTAGACAGTAGGGACCCTTAAGTCCTAAATTCCTGGCCAGTTGGGAAAATCCTAGCTAACTGGTCCTGGTGATTATTGTGCAGGAAAAGTGGGGACAAGCTGCCTTTGTTGCATTTGGTTCTTGTACTTGATGTCATGTGCTAATAAGAGGTAAAAGTTCATATCAGCATGAATACACCACACGTTCACCACCCATACTCCATATTCCAGTGCATCACTTTGAATTAGATTTTGGTGGATGAGGCTCATCCTGAACCAACTAAGAACTTAGTGTCCCCCCTTGAATAATGACCCGTATATTGTACTCCAACTTCTTTTGGTGTGGTCCATTGACCTATGGAAACCAGAACAGCTAATTCACATTCATCTGGTGGCAGTCTCCACTGAAATGTCAGCACTCCCTGAAACCCTAGCACACCTGCCTGAACAGTGCTGGAGTCCTCTGAGACTCAGGGATATACCCTGGGAGGAAAAGACATGTGGGAGTAGACGAAATGGAGAGAGAATCATGTGTCAGGTGTGATTGTTTTTCTGCCTAGTCAAGAATGCTAGAGCAGAGTCTGATTCAAGACCAAGACCGGGACACATTGAGTCTGAGTCAAGACAAAGACCAGAAGTGGCCGAGAATGAGACCGAGACCAGATTATGATTTTTAACTATGTTAAGTGTTATTAACTATTATTATATTATAGTCTTAGTCAACCTGAGGCTTTTGGAAGCATAGAATGGCAAATGATAATGATGGTGGAGGATGATAATTGTGTTTCCCTCTTCTATCAAACTTAATCAAGAATTTACACACACAAAAAAAAGTCAGCTGAATATAGCCAACCAAACATCCACTCTATTTCCCATTTATATTATTAAATGTGAAAAAACATATAATAATAATAATAATAATAATTCCAGAGTTTACAGAGATGGTAAAGTAAGCGGGTGCCAGACGTTTCAAAATGAAACATGTTCATTGATTATATACTGAAAGAAAAGTGCAGTAACTTGTTTTTCTATGTTAGCCAGTCTGAGTGCAGATTTTATTTAGGCATGTGGAGAAAGAACTGATTTATACTGTTTGAATGGATTGTTGATATTCAATAACGATAGAAAAAAGTGTAGTCTTGAGACTGAGACCGGACTCGAGAACATCACTGTTTCTGCCACTTTGAAATCTTGGGGGCATACTTTGTGTCCCAAGTGCAGAGGTGGCTATTTGCATCATTCCTGCCAGATGGGAAGACTTGTGGCATGGAAATGGATAAAATGCAACATGTAGGTTACTTCCAAGAATGCCCCAATGTAATCTCTGACAGGCACAATGAGTCTTGCTTGTACCACTAGTCCTGTATGGCTGCTGAGTAAAGGAGGCAGGATTTGGCCTGCATTGGTGCTATGTCATTTACATTGCGATCCTGGTCTGCAGATCCTTCCGCCACTGCTGGAAGGAGTCATGCAGTCTCTGTGCAAACACAAACGGGGAACGCCCTCACCTCCAACTGCATTGCCTACAACTGAGCAATGACTCTCTGGGTTCAGGCTCAACCAAATCACAATTGGATTCAAAGCAGCATACGTCAGCTATTGGTCTGATGGCAGAGGGCCTCCCAAACCAAGCCTTTGACAGGAAGACCACAGTATCAATGTGTGGACTCTTAGCCCATTGTGGAATTTTAGCCCATTCCTCCATACAGAACAGCTACAAATCTGGGATGTTGGTGGGTTTCCTCACATTAACTGCTCGCTTCAGGTCCTTCCACAACATTTCTATTGGATTAAGGTCAGGACTTTGACTTGGCCATTCCAAAATATTAACTTTATTCTTCTTTAACCATTCTTTGGTAGAACGACTTGTGTGCTTAGGGTCGTTGTCTTGCTGCATGACCCACCTTCTCTTGAGATTCAGTTCATGGACAGATGTCCTGTACCTGTGTTCCAGCGAGCTTCACAAACAACTCCTTCTGCTCCTGCTTGTTTATATAGTGACATTCAATTTCTGGTTTGATGAATGAACGTGGCCTTGAAGAAGTCCACAGCCTAGAGTAAGATTAACAGAAGAGCTGCATTTTGTGTTTAGATTTTTCTTTTATTCAGCTATGTCCGTAGGTGGATTCAATATAACATACTGGATAACATTTAACAAGCACATCCAAAACTACAAATAGTGTTCTTCACTTCTTCACTTCCAAATTAAGCCAGTCACACACTGTGTGATTTTGGAAATCTTGTTCTTTGGTGATACCTCGCACTGCACCTTTGAATCATTCTTTATGTAAGGACAAAGCCTGCGATTTGTATGCTCACACTGTACAAAAGTAGTTAGTCTGACTGACATGCTGCAATGTGGGTGCTCACATTGCACGTGAAATACAGCCCCTAGGCAGAGCTCCGGTTACATACAAGCACTCAGTTAAGCAGAATGTGGTGCCCTTTGCTTATATAAAAAATGTTGAGAAATTGCATAGCTTTGCTAATTTGTGCCATGCTGTGCGCAGAAATTCCATAAAAAAAGAAGATACGTACATGGAGGTACATGCAGGTGGCTGGGAAGACATCTTGCAGAGAGAACTGTCTTGAGTATGCACGTGTGCAGGGGTATCCAAGACATGTTCAAATTGCTCTGTATAGTCTGTGACTCAGACTCACTTTGTCAGCTAGCAAATAAAATTTTCAGTATCAGTATGTGACCATCTATAACCAATGCAATCTACAATGTGCAGCTTTTGCATAAACATGTTGCCTTTGTGCCAATGTTTATTGTTGACACCCGCTGACGCATGGGGTAGATGTGCAATGAATTTCGGGAAAACGGGTTGTGACGTTAAGAGATCAGCTCGCAAGACTGCTCACTGACAAGTGACCAAAATTTTGGACATGTCAGAAATTCATCTGACTTTCCAACTGCTCACTTGGAGCTTGTTTGGGCAGTTATTCAGGTATCGCTTCCCCTCTTACATTGCATGGCAAATGTCAGCTGATTGATCTAAAATACAGCTCCATCCTGAAAGTCACTCCATGACCAAATCAGTTTTAAAACGGGCTAAAATCATAGTGTATGCCAGGCTTTATATTTACAGTTGGCCTTTCTCACTTTAGGAAACCCACAAGAGAGAGGCTTTAGCAACACATAATGCTAGACTTTGCTAACTAACTGTCACTTTGCTACATTTTCAGAAGATTACTTTTATGTTGATGAAATTGAAGGACACCTGGGAACCATAATTTCTTTCTAAAATATTAAGCATTTCTGTTTATAAAGACAGGTAATGAAGTTGCATGTATTGCTTGCTGCACCTGCTCCTTCTCAGTGCACCCTCTCCTTTTAAATAATAAGTATTAATTAGTGCAGTACAAAGATTGTTGTTATCGTTTTGACACAGTATTACTGTATTTTTCGGACCATAAGGCGCACTTAAAATCCTTTAACTTTCTCAAAAATCGACAGTGCGCCTAAAAATGCGGTGCGTCTAATGAATTAATTAATTCTGGTTGTGCTTTCTTACCTAGAACCGATTGTAGATGGTACACGGCGCTCATAAATCTGTCAAAATGTTTTAGCACGGCCTTGGTAGGTTACCAAGCTTATGGCAACCGTAGTGCGCAGCATCGCGGAGTAATACGGTATGTGCTTCAGCATTAGGGTACGTGCATTCATTCATTCATTTTCGAAGCGGATTTCAAACTCAGAGCTATCAGTCACGCAGTACAACATGGACATAGAGCAGCTGAGAGAGAATTCAACATTAACGAATCAATGGTACGGAAGTGGAGGAAGCAAGAAGACGCCCTGCGCCAGGTAAAGACCAAACTGAGCTTCCGAGGGAACTTAAGAGTTTTGTTTCATTTAATACGTCTTATAACCTGGTGCGCTTTATGGTCCGAAAAATACGGTACTAAGCTTATGTACAGTGTGGGTTTGGAGTTTAACTTCACCTACACTCATAAATGGTGTACGCAGTGTATGAACATATTTTTAAGACAGATTATCTTGGTTCGAAATAAGGATAATTAACAAATCAGTTACAAAATAATGAAATAAATCCTTCTGCAAACTGCAATTTCATATCTTTATTACTGACTAAGCAAAAATGTTTCTGTATGCAATCTAAGTTTTAATAACAGTGTCCAGACTGTTGTGAAGAAATGTTCAGCACTTCCACTACAGCAACTTTCTCACACGTTTTTCAACCATTTCTTAGAAATTGTAATTTCTTAGAAAAGTATGTTGAGTTTTACTGAAGTATGACGGTTGGGGATTATTCAACACTAATATTAGGCATATCTACAAAAATATCTATAACAATAAATTACAGCATTCTTGCCATGGGAAGATGGTGAGCTTGGCAGATGTACAGTGGGGCAAAAATGTATTTAGTCAGCCACTGATTGTGCAAGTTCTTAGAAAGATGAGAGAGGTCTGTAATTTTCATCATATGTACACTTCAACCATGAGACACAAAATGAAAAAAAAAAGATCCAGGAAATCACATTGTAGGTTTTTTAAAGAATTTAATGGTAAATTATGGTGGAAAATAAGTATTTGGTCAACCACAAACAAGCAAGACTTCTGGCTCTCACGGATCTGTAACTTCTTCTTTAAGACGCTCCTCTGTCCTCTACTCGTTACCTGTATTAATGGCACTTATTTGACCTCGTTATCTGTATAAAAGACACCTGTCCACAGCCTCAAACAGTCAGACTCCAAACTCAACCATGGCCAAGACCAAAGAGCTGTGGAAGGACACTAGAAAGAAAACTGTAGACCTGCAACAGGCTGGGAAGAGTGAATCTACAATAAGCAAGCAGGTTGGTGTGAATAAATCAACTGTGGGAGCAATTGTAAGAAAATGGAAGACATACAAGACCATTGATAATCTCCCTCGATCTGGGACCCCACACAAGATCTCATCCCATGCGGTCAAACTGATCATGAGAATGATGAGCAAAAATCCCAGAACTACACGGAGAGACCTGATGAATGACCTGCAGAGAGTTGGGACCAAAATAACAAAGGCCACCACTACGCTGGGAGGGACTCAGATCCTGCAGTGCCAGGCGTGTCCCCCTGCTTAAGCCAGTACATGTCCAGACCCATCTGAAGTTTGCAAGAGAGCATATGGATGATACTGAAGAGGACTGGGAGAATATCATGTGGTCAGATGAAAACAAAATAGAACTTTTTGGTAAAAACTCAACTCATCGTGTTTTGGAGGAAGAAGAATGCTGAGATGCATCCCAAGAACACATCATATCTACTGTGAAGCATGGGGGTGGAAACATCATGCTTTGGGGGCTGTTTTTCTGCCAAAGGGGACAGGACGACTGATCCGTGTAAGATTTTGTTAAGAGAAGAATGAACAGGGCCATGTATCATGAGATTTTTAAGCCAAAAACCTCCTTCCATCAGTGAGAGCATTGAAGATGGAACGTGGCTGGGTGTTCCAGCATGACAATGATCCCAAACACACGGCTCGGGCAACGAAGGAGTGGCTCCATAAAAAGCATTTCAAGGTCCTGGAGTGGCCTAGCCAGTCTCCAGACCTCAACCCCATAGAAAATTTGTAGAGGGAGTTGAAGGTCCATGCTGCCCAGCGACAGCCCCAAAACATCACTGCTCTAGAGGAGATCTGCATGGAGGAATGGGCCAAAATATCAGCTACAGTGTGTGCAAACCTGGTGAAGACTTATAGGAAATGTTTGACCTCTGTCATTGCCAACAAAGGTTATGTTACAAAGTATTGAGTTGAACTTTTCTTATTGACCAAATACTTATTTTCCACCATGATCTACAATTAAATTCTTTAAAAGTCCTACAATGTGATTTCCTGGATTTTTTTTTCATTTTGTCTCTCATAGTTGAAGTGTACCTATGATGAAACTTACAGACCTTTCTCATCTTTCTAAGTAGGATAACTTGCACAATCAGTGGCTGACTAAATACCTTTTTGCCCCGCTGTGTGAATACATTCTAGGAATGACTGGTACTGCCCCAAACCATAAGATTCCTAAGATCCACCATACTCTACATTTGTGCTGAGGGTTTGGTGTTGATGTAATATAACACTAAATATAACATTATGCATTATCAAAGGTGAAGTGGCATTGCTAGGATGCCATCCTTGGGTGAACTTTGAGATGTGTCAAGTGGGTAACTGAAATCAATATGAAAAGAAGTCAGCCGCAACTGCAAAAAATGGCAAAGAAATTGCAGTCAAAACATGTTAATGGGAACCCCATATTAATTATTTCCCAGATATCTTTTTATTGTATGTTTAAAAGCCTGCCTACTCAATTATATCTGTGTGAGACACTGGAGTCTCAGTCATCACTTGTAATTCTGTTGTGTGTGCACACGTGTGAGTGTGCATGTCATCTGCGGTCTCACTCACAGCTATATCTGCTAGCAATAAATGACACAATATGAAATAAAATACAATACATTGTTAATAACCATTATTAACCCACAATTCACCATGGAATAAAACAAAAGTGGAGGCTTTAGGCAGAGGTAAGAAGCCATTCAGAATACCTTCTACTCCTATTATTTACTTTTTTTCTTTAATCGGATTAGGAGATTAAAAATCATTATACATATTTGCAGTAATTCAGATACTCAGATTGGCTGTATAAGGAAATGTGTAGATCTTGTAGAACTTGGGAGGGTGCTATAATGCCAGCTCTAAAAGCTTAAGAATTAGGTAAAGAATGCAGTCCACCACATTAATATTGCACATTATGAATTTTTGTACAACTGACTGAATGCAGGGGTGGCCTGTTGGGTAGAACTGTCGCCTCACAGCAAAAAGGTTCTGGGTTTCATCCCAGTTCTGGTGCTTTCTGTGTGAAATGTGCATGTCCTTCCACGTGTCCACATGGGTTTACTCTGGATACACCAGTTTAGGTTAACAGGTTTCTCTAAAAGTGCCTCTAGTGTGTGAGTGTGTGTATGAGTGTGTGAGTGCATGTACCCTACAATGGATTGTCATTCTATCTAGGGTTGTTCCTGCCTTGCGCCCTGTGCTGCCGGCTAGGCACCGGCTCCCTGTCCAGGATCAAGCAGACAAGAAAGTGAATGAATGGATAAATGCAAAACATCATATAATTTCATATATACTTAAACTAGATATGAAATGAAATGCCAGTAATACAAAGAATAAAGAATAAAAGCTACAGTGTGCCGCACTGAAAAGCCTACTCTAGAACTATTGTATATAATCTTTAATGTTAATGGACAGAAATACAGTGGTGCTTGAAAGTTTGTGAACCCTTTAGAATTTTCTATATTTCTGAATAAATATGACCTAAAACTTCATCAGATTTTCACACAAGTACTAAAAGTAAATAAAGAGAACCCAGTTAAACAAATGAGACAAATATATTATACTTGGTAATTTATTTATTGAGAAAAATGATCCAATATTATATATTAGTGAGTGGCAAAAGTATGTGAACCTTTGCTTTCAGTATCTGGTATGACCACCCTATGCAGGAATAACTGCAGATAAACGTTTCCTGTAACTGTTGATCACTCCTGCGTACCGGTGTATAAGAATTTTAGCCCATTCCAAATATTACACGCCTTGCTCTTGGAATGATCTTTGTTGGTCGACCACTCCTCGGAAGGGTAACAATGGTCTTGAATTTCCTCTATTTGTACACAATCTGTCTGCCTGTGGATTGGTGGAGTCCAAACTTTTTAGAGATGGTTTTGTAACCTTTTCCAGCCTGATGAGCATCAACAACTTTTTTTTTTGAGGTCTTCAGAAATCTTCTTTGTTCGGACCATGATACACTTCCACAAACATGTTTTGTGAAGAGCAAACTTTGATAGATCTCTGTTCTTTAAATAAAACAGGGTGCCCACTCACACCTGATTGTCATCCCATTGATTGAAAACACCTGACTCTAATTTCACCTTCAAATTAACTGCTAATCCTAGAGGTTCACATACATTTGCCACTCACTAATATGTAATATTGGATAATTTTCCTCAATAAATAAATGACCAAGTATAATATTTTTGTTTCATTTGTTTAACTGGGTTCTCTTTATCTGCTTTTAGGAGTTGTGAAAATCTGATGATGTTTTAGGTCATATTTATGCAGAAATATAGAAAATTCTAAAGGGTTCACAAATTTTCAAGCACCACTGTATGTAAGGTAGTATTATTTGGGGCCAGTGTAGCTGCAATGGAAAGGTAATTCTCAATTAAAATTCATGAGCTAAGCTAATGGTGCTAAAAATATGCTAAGTGGAGCTAGTGATTACAGCAGCGCACACAGGGTGTGTAGCAGGGCCTGCATCCCACCCCTCATCCCAGCAATCACAAAAGCACCATCATAATGTTGACTGACTATATTCTCTTCACTGTAGCCTCTCAGAGAGGCATGTCATAATGAAAAAGATATTCAGTGTCTAGCTCCAATCATGCAAACCAGTTCATTGTCCTTCTGTAACAGAACTGCAGACAAATCTGAAGACGAATTTTGAACATCACAGAGATCCCTTTTAAATCATTTTGTTGTATTTTAACACTCTGTTTATCCTTCACAACCCACATCTCTGATGTCATTAATTGTAAAACCTGTTGCTTGGGGTCAATATAGTTTTTACAGTCTGGAGTGTTAGTGATTGTGTTCATTAAAAACTTGAAACATACAGGTGTTTAGTATAATGTCAGGAGTGACAGATTTGTTTCTATAGCGCTTTTTGCAATGGAGTATTGTCTCAAAGCAGCGTTACAATTTTCGATGATCTTTTATTATCTAAGCCCAAAGCCCACATTGAGCAAGCCTAGGGTGACAGTGGCAAGGAAAAACTCAAAACTCAATAAGGGATAAACTCAAGACTCAAAAAGGGACCTAACCTCTTTGGGTGACTTAGATTATATTAATTAGATAGTTATGTAATTAATAGGATTATAGTAATAGTTTAAATAAACAGAAGCTAAATAAATGTTAACAGAGAAATATTACCAGAGAATGTGTGTGCTTATTATTATAATTTGGGTGAAGAACAAACCATGTCATGAGTCATTACGGCTGAATCCAGGTAATTCTAAACGGTTCACAAACCCTTTTCTTGCTACTGTAAGATATTTTCATAAACCTTGATCTTGTTTTCATTTTTCCCTGCTTCAGTCATGCCTAACATGAGGACATTATGATGGTAAAATTTGAAATGAGAGAGAGAGATTTTGTGCAAAAGGAATTGTGCAAGGTGTTTGTTCAGCTGGCAGGGCATCTGGTTCTCATCATAGTTGGCTCACCGGCATACGCTGGTACTGAATCCATATAAGAATGAATGACAAATTGGAAATCTTTCTGCTAGGCTGGAATTGATGGCATTTTGATTGGAGATGGAACTATAAAGGCTCCTCAGGAAGCCAGAAAATAAATATATGCAATTTAAGAGAGGTGCCAACAGCCTACAAAGAGGTCAGCAATGCTTTTCATGTGCGAGAAATAAAATTTATGCTGTTAATGGAAGCATATTATCAATACCATTGGGATGTTACGCAATGGATTCTCTGGCAATGTTCTGGTGTAGGTGAGATCACTTAGACTTGATCACTCCACGTTTTAACCCTGCCTTTACCTGGTCATGGCCACGGTGTGCCTGGAGAACACAGGGTGCAGAAAGCCAGGGATTGCTGATGCAGCATCTCTCCAGCACAATCAGTCGTGCCTGCATGTGACGTCTCAGCCAGCTCCGGCTGCACTCGTCCCTATGGAAGTGGGCTACACCATCCATGTTTCGATTGGATATTACACCAAAATAGTCTCTATCCGAAGAGAGATATTTCATATTTAATTTAATGTTAGTCATAACATGAACTTGATTAGTATAAGAATTTCATAAGTAATTATTGGGACTGTGGTAGCCTAGCGGTTAAGATACTGGACTATGGACCAGAAGGTCCAGGGTTCAAATCCCATCCCTGTTGGGTCCTTGAGCAAGAACCTTAAACCACAATTGCTTGGATTGTAAGATTGTATCAACTGTAAGTCGCTCTGGATAAGGGCGTCTGCTAAATGCTGTAAATGTAAATGTAAATTACTGAAAGAAAACCTCAAGCTGTGAAATTGTGTGGTACTGAAAAACTAGTTGAATAATTGAATGGTTCTGCTAAAAGTTAACTGGTTTATGTTTGATTTTTTGGCAATGAATATTTTGATAAAAGACTTGTCTTATTGGAAATATACATTTTAATTTTTTTCCCTCAAAATTCATATGCCATTTATCACAATCCTGTATCTTTTCTAGTATGTAAATGATGTCTTTTGTTTTTTTTAGATCCTTTAACTTACATTCATTGGTATAGCAATTGCAAAACAAAAAGGTACATCAGTGGATCTTTATAGATCTTTATAGATCTTTACATCTATATCTTTATAGTTTATACTTCATTTAAAAAGCTTTGTAAAAATCGTGATAAATACTTATGAATATAAAATTATCTGTGCTGTTAATAAAATTTTATCTGAACAATTTATTCATCAATGGAAGGATAAACAAATTGGTCATTGCAACCCTAACTGTGTGTCTTCGCTTTCCCTCTGCTTTTCCTGCTGAGGCTGACACTGTAATTTAATCTTCTACATTCTAATTATTTTTCTCTCTATTTTTCATGTGTCCTTGTCTTCCTCCTTCCAGCTAATCACCTCACTTATTTTTTCTTAATTCTCTTCATCTTTATTAGAATAATAATAATTCTCATAACATGGCAATGTGTGTGTATGCTTGCATCAGTAAAATGTGCATTAGTTTTGAAAGTGTGTGAAACAGGAATATTATGGACAAAGCTTGCCTTGTCACTTGTCTTATATAAAACCTTACTGTTACAAGCTTCTGTTTGGTTATTCTTTTAGACATACATCAGGTGTAGCTGCCATTGATATGTGCCTCAGAACATTCACACACACACACAATCTTCGGAATTCTGAATTTGTCACTGTATAATTTATGCTTTTTTTCCCCACTGTTCCTTTGCCTTTTTTAGTTTTCATATTCATAGCAAATAATGAGCTGTGAGCAGTTTTGCATTGGTAATTAATAGGAGCCAATTATTAATGTGGAATGTCTTGCTTTCTCCTTTCTCGAGCACTCAGCAGCTGTTTCTAGGCATGCTCAAGGTTCCCTGCTGGGTTATGATGGCTCCAGAGATGTGCATGTGGTTTATTTTTGCCCTAGCTGTACTTTTTGCAGACCTTTACTGTCAACGAAGCTGAGACATTTTTGTTACTCTAGGCTAAAATATAGATTCTGTAGTTTAGATTAGTGTCTAATTTTGAAAAAGATTAGTTAGAATGTGTTTTTATATAAATAGGCACAATTAATATATAAACATTATCGTATGTACTGTATACATTGCTGCTGGCTTGGTGGTAAGTGCCAACTGCTGGAAATGGAAGGTCCTGAGGCCGTGGGTTCAGGGTGTCCCTGTGCCCAGTGAATTCTGGGTTAGACTCCAGACCTTTGCTTTGCTTTTGTAACTATGTAAGGTCATGTAATAAGTTACCACTGATTTCTTCTTGTCCTATTACTGGCTTATATTTGGTATTACACAATTATTTTGGAATACAGTTGTAAATACACAACACTTCACTTTCACTGTTTAATATTAACTGTTAAATACCTGCAACTGTTAAAGTGTGATAATTGCTTTTAAAATTTTCACCCTTAGAGAAAAATGTGCCCTGATAGTTTTTAACCAACATAATAGAGTAGTCATCTACCACATATTAAAAGTATCAATTTAAATTTCAATATATTAGAATTTTTATTTTCTACTGACATCTACAATTTAAAGTATTCCAGTATCAAGGAATATGTCAAGCAAACTGTGTCTGTGTCTGAAAAGATTTGTTTTACTGTTTAAAAGACTTTGACAAAAACTGGTGCAATAATCAGATTGTGCACTGTGACCAATCTGCACATATCTAACACTACATAAAGTTTACTGTGACAGGCAACCTTAGTCTGTTTTGATAATAGTGCTGTGTTTGTAATTTGTATTTCATTTCTTCATTTTGACAGGAATCTATTGGACATGGACACTTTTTCTAAATCAGATCCTGGTAAGTGGAGCTTTCCTCTACATGCTGGACAAAACACTAACATGCACATGCCCAAACATTCATTTGTAGCTCATTAGTAAGCATTAATGCAGCTTGTCAATATAATCCATCATTAACTATTTGCTGCACTGGTTAGAGTCTGAGTGACAGAGCTTGTATGTATTTGTGTGTATTGTGTAGTTTGAGTATAATTTTTCCTTGTTTAATGGTGTTTTGAATATTATGAATTTTGACCTTAATTTATGATATTTCACTAATAGTTAATCCACCAATATGCACTTGGAACGTGTCATCCATTCTTGCATGTTACAACTTAAAACTGTTGCCTGCTGGAGGACACAAAAACCTACAATGACTCTGTTTACTAGACTAAATGACCATGACAGTTTAAACAAGCATCACCATTTTCTGAGAGCTTGTTTGAGGCATGGGGGTTTATGGTTGTTAGAAAGCTTGACATTTGAACCCAGTTATGCTTTAAATACAGTGTATTTATCTTTGTTTTGGGGTCCATGGAGCTTTTTTTATTTCTGCAATGGTAGCGCTTTGGGCAAGAGGATCTCCTTAGCTGAGACGACATCGTCCATGAAGGTACACAGGGAAAGTGCTGACTCAGTGGATAGGGCTCTAAATTATTAAACTGAAGGTTGTGAGTTCAATATCAACTGCTCACCTCAAATGTAAGTTGCTGTGGATAAGGGTGTCTCCTAAATGCTGTAAAATGTAAATGTTGGACATCTTTATTTTATATCTGTGTATTTAACCTATTTTGAGCTGAAGCCACATGAGAACATGCACATACAGTGGGGCAAAAAAGTATTTAGTCAGCCAGTGATTGTGCATGTTCTCATGTGGCTTCAGCTCAAAATAGGTAAGTGGTAATAGGTAAGAGGTAAATTCTCCTACTTAGTAAAGATGAGAGAGGTCTGTAATTTTCATCATAGGTACACTTCAACTATGAGAGGCAAAATGAGAAAAAAAATCCAGGAAATCACATTGTAGGATTTTTAAAGAATCATGGTGAAAATAAGTATTTGGTCACCCACAAACAAGCAAGATGTTTGGCTCTCACAGACCTGTAACTTCTTCTTTAAGAAGCTCTTCTGTCCTCCACTCATTACTTGTATTAATGGCACCTGTTTGACCTCGTTTATCTGTACAAAAGGCACCTGTCCACAGCCTCAAACAGTCAGACGAAAGTGCTGTCAAAGGACACCAGGAAGAAAAGAAAAAGGTAGAACTGCACCAGGTTGGGAAGAGTGATCTACAATAGGCAAGCAGGTTGGAGTGAAGCAAATCAACTGTGGGAGCAATTGTGAGAAAATGGAAGACATACAAGACCATTGACAATCTCCCTCGATCTGGGGCTCCACGCAAAGATCTCATCCGTGGGGTCAAAATGATCATGAGAACGGTGAGCAAAAATCCCAGAAACTTACACGGGGGGAGGGGACCTGATGAATGACCTGCAGAGAGCTGGGACCAAAGTAACAAAGCTACCATCAGTAACACACTATTGCCAAGAGGGACTCAGATCCTGCAGTGCCAGGCGTGTCCCCCTGCTTAAGCCAGTACATGTCCAGGCCCATCTGAAGTTTGCCAGATAGCATATGGATGATCCAGAAGAGGATTGAGAGAATATCATGTGGTTTTAATATCAGAACGTTTTGGCATAAAAGTCAACTCGTCGTGTTTGAAGTAAGAAGAATGCTGAGTTGCTTCCCAAGAACACCATAAATACTGTAAAGCATGAGGGTGGGAAAAAACATCATGCTTTGGGGCTGTTTTTTCTGCTAAGGGGACAGCAGGATGACTGATCCGTGTTTAAGGAGATGAATGAACAGGGCCATGTATCGTGGAAATTTTAAGCCAAAAAACCTCCTTCCATCATCAGCGAGAGCATTGAAGATGGGACGTGGCTGGTTCTTCCAGCATGACAATGATCCCAAACACACACCGCTCGGGCAACAAAGGAGTGGCTCCGTAAAAAGATTTCAAGGTCCTGGAGTGGCCTAGCCAGTCTCCTTTGAGACCTCAACCCCATAGAAAATTTGTGGAGGGAGTTGAAAAGTTCATGTTGCCCCAAAAACATCACTGCTCTAGAGGAGATCTGCATGGAGAATGGGCCAAAATACCAGCTACAGTGTGTGTAAACACCAGGTGAAGACTTACAGGAAACGTTTGACCTCTGTCATTGCCAACAAAGGTTATGTTTACAAAGTATTGAGGTGAACTTTTTGTTTATTGACCAAATACTTATTTCCACCATAATTTACAATAAAACAATGTGATTTTCCTGTTATTTTTTTTCTCATTTTTGTCTCTCATAGTTGAAGTGTACCTATGATGAAAAATTACAGATCTCTCTCATCTTTCTAAGTAGGAGAACTTGCACAATCAGTGGCTGACTAATACTTTCTGCCCAATTTCACAGCTTTAGTTTGTAGCAATTGCTAATGATGGTGCCGTTCCACTGACACAGAACTAATTTCATTTTCACTCAGCAGCCAGTTGCTGTCAACAATGCTTGTTGTCCAGTCAGAGCATGTATTTGTCATCTTTTATCACTGTGTAAATCAATATATAAGTGATGTGTCAGTCTGAATGGATGGTAAAATCAAATATCAATGCCAGAAACAAAACAAATACTTTGAGGTAAAATTGATCTGACACGATATTAATATCCACATCTTCTAGGTCTGATAATGCCATAGGTTGGCTATCAAACTGATGAAAACCTTGCAAAAATCTTAAAAAGCTTCACTGGCTCAGAGCCAGCATTAGCTCTGGCAACAGAAAAGGTAGTTTTGTATCAGTGAAATCCAGTAATGAGCAGAGCAATGCATTATTTATGGGTTCACATTGTGACTGTGAATGTAGATGATAACAATAATATTCTGGAATATCCTCAGATATCCATCTATTTGTCTACTTGTTCAGTACGTGTAATGGGAGTTTTCAGTCTTATATTACTTATATAAGTTGAAAAATCAAAATGTATGCTTAAATAATGATCAGTATTACCATCACATCCTGTCTTTGTGTATGACACTTTGTAATAACTGGAATTGGCCTCAGTTTCCATCTGACAGTGTTACCTAAGTTGCATAAGCAGCATCACTGTCTGTCCTTGAAGGAGAGGGAGGTCATTTGCAATGAAAGTTTGACACCTGAATGAATAGAGATCTTGTGAATAGAATTTTGATTTATTTAATCAGTGGAGGTGTCAGAGTTTGTTTTAATGTGCATAAAGCTTGTCACCACAATTATTTCATGAAGCATGGGCCAAGTATATGCCTAGTGCCATAGAATATGGAATAAAAAAATGGCTCCACAATGTATCTAATCATATTTGAATGGCTCTGCTTAGTATTACTTCTTCAACACAAGGTCACCTTTTTAATTTGATTATGGTGTTCAAACAGTGAACAGCGATTTTACAACCTTGTAAAATGTTTGTGTGTGAGAGGGAAAGGATTTCACATGCCTGTTGTAGACTTGAGTTGTATGTTTGTTAATTGTCGGCTAACTTGTGGTCGGATGATTAATCTGTGTCTAAAGGCTGATGCTTTTATATAACGGAGTGTTTTTAAAGTACTTTAAATTTGGGTGGCCTTAGCCACACATAGCGAGATGAGCAGAATGCTGGCAAAGTGGATTTATGTGTGCTTGCCTCTGTGTTATTACATTATGCAGAGAAGCTTGAGTGCCCAGGGAGTCTTGGCATCTTCACCAATACAAAAGAAATTAAAACTCTCTCCACTCAGGCTGATAGGAGCGCAATTAGTCTTGCTCTTTCATCAGAGTTTCTGTGTGAACAGACTGTCTCTGTGACAACCTAACACAGCCTCCCACACTTCCTTAATCGTTATTAAAGCTAATGCAATTACAGTGTTCTCTTTTCTCAAAGCAGTTTTTGTCTCTTGGTAAAAATATTACTATAATATTTTGATTTTTGTCAACTAAGATTGTACAATGCATATTGTACTAGAAGCAAACTACATGTGTCATAGTGATGGAAATTGCTGCAGACGTCGTGATACAATATTACCAAGATAATTGGCTACGTATTGTGAAATATTGCAATATTTTAATGATTTTTTATTACCTTTTGATGAGAACTAGGAAACAATGCATATATCTAACATAAATTGCAATTACCTTTTAGTCATATACATGATTTTGGCATCTCATGTGTCTTCATCTAAGCATTGAATTGATATGCGTCTGTGTTTCTTTATTTCATATTTGTATGAAATAATTAGAAAGTGTCCAAGTGTGCATGAGCACAAAAACGTTCACGCCAATTAAAGAAAAAATAAACAGTTTATCTTTATTAAACCACACAGGAGGTTATGTACCAGTCCCAGTGGTGCTGTCACAAAGCATCTTTCTATAAGTTTATTGGTATTAATTCAAATTCCCTTGTGAAAGAACCTAGATCTCAGTTATATTGACAGTTATATTTTTACTTTATCTTATCCAATATTTCATTTATTTTCATTATTGTCTGTTGTCTCATTTTATATTCTCTATTTTATTATACTCTTCAGAATATTACATTTACTCTAACATATAAGTCTACATAACTATACAGAATATATATATATATTTTTTTATATATTTTTAATTATTACATTTAGATGTGTTCTTTCCGTTAATATTCAATATTCATACATGATCTCCCTCCTCACGGGTTGCGCCCTGGCTTGGGCTACGGCCCAATGGGAATACGGGGCCCCCGTGTGTAATTGCGAATTCGCGTTACCCAACTCCCTCAAAGAAACATTCTTCCCCCCCAGGGGGGTCAGGATTCAGCAGCATGCCTCGTTGAGCTCACCCAGCTTTCCAGATTGTAGGCTGAGTATACCGTCGACTTCCAAACTCTGGCCTTGGATAGCAGGTGAAATGAGGCGGCTCTCATTACAGCATACCAGAATGGGAGTGAAAAACTCAAGGATGAGCTGGCCACTCATGACCCCCCCCCACCTCCCTGAACAAGCTGTATAATCTGGCCACCTGCATTGACACCTGCCTGCGGCAAAGAGCTCGGGAGCAGGCGGGTGCACGTGGCTCGGCTTATTCCGCCTGGCCCAGCCGCGGGTCCATGGGTTATTGGGTTATTCCTCTGACAGTCCCGATATCGCCGAGCCATGGAGCTTGGTAGGGCCGGGTTTATCCCAGTAGTTTGTCCTCCACGCCCCCTACAAAGTCGGAAAACACGGGGGCCAGGTCCGGTCAGGGAGGCCGGTCCTAGGCCCATCTTGTACTCCCCTGTTGGGGCTCACCATTCTTGCCACTATCAGGCAAGGTAGGGGGTTCGAGGCCCAGCTCCTGGCCTGTGTTGACTCTGGCACTTCTGGTAACTTCATCAATGCGGCCCTCGCACGGCACCTGATGACACGTATCGAAAAACTGCCCAGATCCCAGCTGTTTAGAGCCCTCGATGGGTGGTTCTTGGGGAGCGGTCCCATTACCCATCAGAGTCTGCCAGTCGAGCTGGTGGTGGGCTTGCACATCGATAGGCTAACTCTGCTCGTTACCCAAGCACCTCACCTTCAGTTGGTTACCCATGGCTGCGTGTTCACAACCCTCAGATCGACTGGCAGACCCATTCCATATTTGCGTGGTGTCCCCATTGTAAGGGATCCTGTTTCGTCCCACGACCTGTCCCGGGCCCTTGGCACCTGGCCCAGCCGGAGACGCTGGATCTCTTGGTGGTCCTGGACAAATACTTAGATTTGGAGAGGGTCTTCAGCAAATGCCAGGCTCAAATCCTCCCCCCTCACAGGGAGTACGACTGCGCCATCAACCTCCTGCCCGGCATTGCTCCACCTTGGGGCAGGCTATTTTCATCCATCGGTGCGGGGTTCTTTATCATCACCAAAGAGGACAGTTCCCTTTGCCCCGCTATCGACTACCGGGGCCTCAACGCTGTCACCATCAAAGATCGTTACCCCCTGCTCCTCATGACATTGGCATTTGAGGCTCTCCAGGGGGCCTGCATTTTCACTAAGCTGGACCTCTGCAGTACGTATAATCTAATTCGCATTCTGCAGGAGGACGAGTGGAGCACAGCCTTCTTGACACCTACTGGGCATGAGTTTTTAGTTATGCCCTTCAGCCTTATGAATGCCCTGGCCGTCTTCCAGTGGCTTATTAATGATGTGTTGCACGAGGCCCTGGATCCATATGTGTTTGTCTACCTTGACGACATTCTTATTTTTAGTTGGACCCTCGAGGAGCAAGTTCCAACCTCGTGCTTACTTTTCGTGGTGTCTGACCCCGGCCTTTACCTGTATGGGACCGCTAGGTCCTTGCCATCAAACTGGCCCTGGAGGAGTGGTGACACTAGCCAAACAGCCAAACAGCCAAACAGCCGTACTTGGTTTGGACGGACCATAAAAATCTGGCGTATATACAGCAGGCCAAGCAGCTTAATACTGCCAATCCCGATGGTCCCTGTTCTTCGCCAGGTTTAATTTTACGGTCTCCTTCCAGCTGGGCTCGAAAAACGTCAAACCCAATGCCCTGTTCAGGCAATGGGATCCACCCAAGGCAGATCCTGTGCAACAGCCTATCCTCTCGTTGGCCCTCACTTGGGACATTGACGAGGTTGTAACTAAGGCCATGCGCCGCAAGCCTGACCTGGGCCATGGACCCCCAGACTGGAGGTCTGTTCCGACCCCCACCTGTGCCTGGGTCATGCGCTGAGGACACGAGTCCCCATTTACAGGGCAGAATCCGGCGGAGCTTCTGGTGGCCCAGCCTGGAGGCTGATGTCAAGGAGTTCATTGCCACTTGTGAGGTCTGCGCTCATAACAAGACCCAGTGGAGCAGCCAGCCAGCCTCCTCTTCCTGTCCCCGCCCACCCATGGTCCCACATCTTCCACATCTCCCTCGACTTCATCATGAGTCTGCTATAAAGAGCGTTCCCTAAGCGCCGGCCAGCAGCGAATTCTCAGCTCTCGCTGTGCTCATTAGATTCGTATGCTGTACTTTTGTGGTTCTCGCTTCATACCCTGTTAGGCAGATTGGTAGACTGGTCTTGCAAAGATGGTCAGCCATCGTAGATCATGGGCCCTTAATCTTATCCTTTCTTCAATATGTTAAAGCCATAGCAGTTGTGAGGCACGTTGCTAGAGTGTTCGCCTCCAGATGCTGGCCTCCTCGGTTCAGAACTCTTTGCTGAATGAGCTCGGGCACAGCTCGAGTCTTTTCCTCTCCGGTAGGGGGGTGTGTGTGTGCACGCCTGTCTTTCTATTCATTCTTTTTGTTCCTTTGGGAGCTTTCTGCACTTCGGCCCTTAACATACCATCTTTTGTTTGCTTAGCCACCCGTTGACCTGCCTCTCTGACCAGGTGAATTTGTAACATATGGGTCCCTTTTTGAGTCTGGATCCTCCCAAGGTTTCATCCTATTATTGTTTAGGGAGTTTTTCCTTCCAACTGTTGCCATAGGCTTGCTCAATTCGGCATTGGCATTAGATAATAGAAGATAATAGACCATTTTAAAGCTACTTTTTACAATGCTCCATTGTGGAAGTGCTATAGAAATTAATCTGACTTTACTTTGACTTTGACAGTTCACTAGTAAAACAGCCAGTTTAAACAAAATGGCTAA